>JASANF010012960.1:0-66977 GCA_030248245.1 Trissonchulus sp. WLG1_4 | reverse complement strand
AAAGAGCAAATAATTGTAGCGTTGTGTGGTTCAAAAATCACGCTTACTAAATTAAAACCTACGTAACTATGGCCTTTGTTAAAATATTAGTTGACGTGGGTAGGTAGGAGACTGGCGGGCGGGCTTAAAGGAAGCCCGTCCGCTACCCTACCGTAGGCCTATTAATTTAGGCGAAAAATAGGGGGGGTTACACCCGTACCTTTGAAAAATCGGACGTCCACGTCAGATATTACAGATGGAGAAAATTGAGTCAGGAGAAATAATTGTCAAAGCATACATGGATCGTAACTGGCACAAAGAAGCATATACAATGGTACAACGCACATATACATTGAATCATACAAATCAAACCTTTGGAATAATTTGCAAGGATTATATTCTATTTTTTTATAAACTGATAGTTAGATAAATCATGAAATAAAACTACATGATGAAACTACAGTTCTGTGAAAAATTTTAGGCAGAGATACCCATTTTTTTAGAGTAAAAGTATCAGAAAGAATACCGTATGGTATTATAACATGAAACACAACAAAACAAACAAAAACTAAGAATATGGAATAGCTATGGTATTGTCTCTTGATAAATGTCAATGAGTCTATATACAAAGCTAAAATGTCATTGCAGTTATGTACAAGAGTCAAGGCAGTTCAGATTGAGCACCATCATGGCACCGTAGATACACTGGAACAATGGGGGAGGAACTAGGTAGGGGGCCCTTAAAGGTTGTTCATGGTGAGAGTTGGATTGACCCAGATGGTGTATGGTTGGGGGATGTCGGCAGGAATAACAATAGCGGGTACGTTGTTTTCGGACACGTACACAGGAATGTAGTAGGCCAATCGCCAAGGGGGAGGAGGGAATGAATGCGGTTGCGTGGCGGTTGAGGACGTAACAGAAGTAGGAATGGACTGCGCCGATTTCATCTGCGATTCATTAGCTGCCGATGAACCTTTGGGGGCAGACATGGACTGCGCCGGTTCCAGTTGGGGCTCAGGAGGCGTCGAAGAAACGATGGTTGCGGGTTTATCGGTTGAGGAAATAAGCGGGGCAGATTCTGTTTCCGATTCGTCGGCCATGCTTGTAGCACGAATTACGATGGATGTGTGCTCGTCTCGAATCGGTGTGGTTGTCGACGCTGAAACAGTATTGTTGACGATAAACACTTCGCGAGATGTCGGAAGACCGCTTTCGTCAAGTTGGAGAACGTCGCTGTTGGAGAATGTGGTGGGCGAAATATCTGTGCGTTGCATTTTCGCAATCGGCTCATCATTTCTAGCAGATTCGTTCTCAAGGCTTTCAGCACTTGAGAAAGATCTCGAATCGTCGAGATGGTTTGCAGCGAAATTGTATTGGCAGAGATGGTGCGGTTGTTTGAAAGGGATGTTATCGAAGTACGGTTGGGCTTTGATCAGCTCGGGCGCTTGAGTGGAAAACGTAAAATACCACTCTCTAGCGCCAGATGGAGAAAGATGGGTCGTGCCAGATTCGAACATACGCAAGCGTTCCTGCTGATTCGCATTTGGAAAATCAACCATGGGGAGAAAATTGAAATTGTGTACTCGGCACATTTCTCGGAGAAAATTATTTAATTGGAGAACCTTCGCGCGCCGCACGAAATTTGCGTGAACGAATGGGCCAACGAAATACACAGGAGTAGGAGAATGGCGAATGCATGGGAGAAGATCACTCCAATCTGGATTCCAGATTTCTGGTGGAGGTAGCGATCACAATCGCCGAATATTGGGACAGTTGTACGGAGGAAATCATCGCGGGGATATTGCCCATGCGAAGTTTGGATGGCGGATTACGTCCTTTTTTGATGTGGCAAAAATATTTTTCGTCATGGTTTGCGAACAGGAGAACGGTTTTGGAAGCATAAGAGGTGAGTAGAGCGTAGCAACTGGAAAATCTTAGGATAAATCGCAAAAGGAGAAACAGAACTAGGATCATTAGTGACAAGAAACCAAGCTTAGTGCGGAAAAATTTTGTGAGTTTTTGTAGCAAGCTGAGAAAAATCAAGATTAGTTTCAGAAAAGGGCAAAAAGATAAACTTGTCTGAGGGAGAAGTTTCAAATCATTTGTGGAGAATTTCGACTTTCTTTCGTCAGTGTTGCTTGAGAACATCTGTTCCAAGCTAAAACTGCTGTCAGAGTCAGATATTTGACGTGATACCCCACGTTCATCCAAAGGGTCGACGTCAATATCTGTCTCTGCTACAGTATCAGAAGAAGAATCAGTACCAGAATGGTATTCGGAAGTTTCCGATTCTGTTTCTGGAGCAAGAATGTTAGGTTCTGGCTTGTCATTGTCTGGTTTTGATTCTATGACTACAGAAATTAGAGAAAAAGTGCAAGAGTCGCAGGCATAGTCGCTATTGACCGTTGTGGAACAGCCACTGTACGAGGAGAATATGGTTTCGTCGAAGGCTGATACTAGCTCGGAGAACTCATCGGGTATAGACTGCTTCGCCTCATGCTGGTTTTCGTTCGCGGTGACAGTGGCAACTGCACCAATACGATAATGTCGCTCTGACTCTCGAGAGTTGCTTCGAGATTGCCGATGTTTTGACGACGACTTGGACTCGTGTGACTCTTTGGAATTGGGTGTACGAGATCTTTCATCGCGGACATAACGTTCACGAGAAGGCGAAAAAGAAGCAGATCGATCGCGAGATCTACGATATCGGTCAGAATCCCGACTACTGTATCGAGAGCGTGGTTCCTCGTAACGGTAATGTCGAGAACTATAGTGATCACGTGGAGGAGAACTCTCTCGTCGCCTATCTCGATGTCGATGTGGACAGTTCGCTCTGATGTGGCCTTCGGATCCACAGTGAGCACAAATGGGCGAGCCATCATACGACCATTCAAACTTAACAAAGCGATCAGTACGTCTACGAAGAGAATCGAATCGGTCGCGACGCTGCATACGAGGAGAATATGTCCTATCCTAATATGGGGTTGGAGGTCGATCATAGGAAGGAGAACGATTTTGGTAACGCCAACCTGGAGAACGATTACGATAGTACGGCCTAGAATCACGCGAAGGTGGACTAGTACGATTTTTGTCAGTGTGAGAAACAGAAGCAAATTCAAGTGCTTTAATTAGTCTTTCAGTAGCACTGATTTCAGAAGTGTTTTTGGAAGTATTGTTTTGGGTTTTCAAGTCAGTCAACGTGTCCTTAATATCTGTGAGCGCAGCTACGATGCTAGACTGCAAGGGCAAATTGTTTGGTTGGAGAAAACTTGATTCATTAATAAGACCACTTTGAGCTTCTTTCTTTTGCGCAAAGTGAAAAGCTTTTTGTAGGCTTTCAGGGTCCTTATCAAGTACGTAAGTTTTGAGATTGGTAGGCAATCCCGCTATAAAAGTTTCGTTCACTAGATGGTCACGTATGTCTGGTGGAAGGTTTGGGTGAGCGGCTCGTAATAAACGCTTGATTGCCTGTTCATAATCGGTTAGAGTTTCATTGGGTTTCTTAACACGACCACGGAGAACTAAACTCGTAATTCTTTGGTGTTCGGCTGGGAGAAGTGTCTTTGCTAGCGCGTCTTTAAGCGTAGCAAATTGTGGGCGACTTTCTTGGGAAATCTCGATGTACCTGTCTAAAGCATGTTCACGGAGAAAAGCAGGTAACATTTTGCATTTAGTTGAATCGTCGAAATTTTGACTATATGCATAAATTTCAAACAGTTCTACCCAGTGGGAGAAATCATCGCCTACCCTGCCTTCAAATAAGTCCGGTTCTAAGCCTTTGGGTCTTTTAGGTGGAGAAAGTGCAGTAGATTGAGCAGCTGTTAGTTCTTCTAATCGTCTAGCATGTTGGCTAAGAACCTCGTTTTGTCTTTGGAGAAG
The DNA here is from genome assembly GCA_030248245.1 of Trissonchulus sp. WLG1_4. Lineage (NCBI taxonomy): Eukaryota > Metazoa > Nematoda > Enoplea > Enoplida > Ironidae > Trissonchulus > Trissonchulus sp. WLG1_4. The sequence continues at coordinate 63,119 of JASANF010012960.1, read as the reverse complement.
TAAGTTCATGTGTCTTAAGTCACGTTCGGTTAATTCATTATTGTTTTCTGACTCTTCTGGTTGCCTACTCATTGCGAGAATGTGCTGTCAGTAAGTCCTAATAGTAATAAAACTGTTGGAAAATTTGTAACTGATTTCGTACACTATAAGTGACTTAATCACTTGATTATCAGTTCTGTTTCACGTAGAAATATTGGGGAGTTGATAGTGTTTACTTAAGAATTTAATCTAGAGAAAATTCATCTGGCTACTATAATGATAGTCAGATGTTAAATTCTGTGTAAAATTCACAGGGGGGGGAATATTAATCAGGCTGGAGAGAAATGGGTTATTTGTATAAGACGCCAGGTGTTAAACAAATATGTAACAAAAGTTCTCTCCACAAGCTTTGATCAATTACCGATATACGTACACGTGTTTTGAGAAAAGTTATTACAGCAGAAATATAATTATTGATTTGGAGAAATTACTTCTAATTATATTTTCAATTTATACAGTGAGAAATATACTGTACGTAACAGGGATTAAGTACGAGGAGAAACGTTATATATCATGACAGTACGTAGTACACGGATAACATTAGTTGCAAATGACTATTAATTTCTCGTTCAGAAATACCGCTAATTAGTACAATTTTTAGGAGAAAATGGATAAAAGAATAGGCGTGTTTACTTAATGAGAAATCGTACGCTATTGATGTTAATATCCATACTCATTACTGGGATAAATAATACTTTTCAGGTAGCAGTATGGGAGAAATCGAGATTTTAATATAAATAGTTTAGAATTTCAAGATTCTCAGACAGTCAGTATGTTATTTAGCACATAAAAGTTGAGAAAATTACGTAAATATACCACAGTATAAGCAGTTCAGTAAAAATAACACAAGTATAAATACAACTTATACAACAAATACAATTTATACAAAAGTATAAATTAATCAAATACAACACAGTGGAGAAAAATAAATTGAGAATTTTAGTGAGAACATGGCAATAATTTGTAGATTTGGAAACGGGATTTAAAGAAAAACAGTACTTATATATTGTTAAAACTTGAGAAATTAATGTAATTTGTTACGATCGAAGTGGGATAAATTAGAGTTTTTGTAACGTTGGAAATTAGAGAAAATTAAATTTTGAATAAAGCTAGAGATATTCAAAATTTAGTAATTCGAAACAGAAAAAGCCCATAATTTAAAGCATTTAAAGTCCAAGAAATAAAGGTCGAGAACTGTTTAAATTTGAGAAAATTTAAACTTTTGCCAGGGATGCCATGTAACAATTAAACTGCTAAGGACTCTCACTCGCACAGCAGTTCAATTGTTGGGAGAAAAAGAAAATGTTCAGTCTCAACAATTAACCAACCTTTGACTCCAAGTCAATCACACTCTATTCCTGGCCTCGCCCAAGGAGAACCGTCCGCCCACTCGGCTCAATCAACTCTCGCTCCAATCCAACACTTAGCTACAGCCAACCCGTCACACAACACAATTCAAAGAAAACTTTAGTCAGCTCCAACAACAAAACCATCAGTCCAACAGCTACACACCAACACCACCGCTCAATCCACCCGACACCCACCAAAACCAACTGGTGCTGGTTATCTGACCCCGGAGAAAACATGTTTTTCTTAGTATTCCTTCCAGATGGCCGGATGGCCTTTGTTAAAGTATTAGTTGACGTGGGTAGGTAGGAGACTGGCGGGCGGGCTTAAAGGAAGCCCGTCCGCTACCGTAGGCCTATTAATTTAGGCGAAAAATAGGGGGGGTTACAGTATTGATAATTGGGCAGTGTTGTGCATGCTACAGTAAGACACCAACACATAGATATTCTCTGTTTATTTACTCTACTTCATACTTTCATAATTTATTGACTAGACATAGACGTTGAACTATGCACAAATTTATGTCGCCCTGGCTCTGACTTCCTAAAAGAAGGAAAGATAGCGGGTTGTATTCGGGCACGTTCCAACTGTGCTCCAAATTCATGGAATAACGTAGCCGAAACCCTCTAACTAACCTCCTACCAGTTATTTACATCAGATGCCGTCACCACGGCCCGGTTTCATAAAAAACCACTTATAACTAATAACTAATTATTAGTTATTAGTCCGCTAATATTAGTAGCCTAATATTGCGCTTTATAAAACTTATAAAATTCAAATATTAGTCATTAGTACTAATGCACTGATATTTTAACGCACTGCCCAGCGTAGCTGCTAGCTGACCAGCAGCATCTGCTGCGTGTGTATGTTTTGCACGCATATTGTGTGCGCGTAGTGCCGATTGCGGATTTTTAGCTGCAGGTTGGTTCTGTTTCTGCCTTTTTGCGAGGCCGCCGCAGGGGCCGTGCATACTAATTTCAGTCAATGCACTGAAACTGAAAACGCATGTAAATCATGCTCAGTTTCGGTGCATTGAACTGCACTGCTGATGCTTACCAGCTGCTGCATGCCTGCATGTGTTGTGTGTGTGCGTGTGTGCGTACGTTCGCGCGCGCCGTCAGATTAACAAAATACACACAAGTAAACTGCTTGAATCGAAGATAATTGAACTTGCCAATCGGCAATTGCGTAGTCAATATGTGCTTGTACTCTGTAGTACGTATAGAGTTGGGGAAATGCCAAGCCAGCTTTCATTCTAAAGAAGATAGAGGCACCTACATATGCAATATAGTCACGACTCACGAATAATGTAGAACTTTGATCAACGCTTTAGCAACACTCACAAAAGAGCAGAACATAAATGTGGACATGTATGTGGACGGCTAGGAGACTTTGGGGGTGAGCCACAGAGGGGGTGGTGTTGAGCAACATTTTCACATGTTCCTCTGATTTCGCTCCGTGAGCCACCCACCGTTTTTGCTTGGTAAGCCACCGATTTCGGCTTCGTGAGCCACGTTTTTTCTTGGGCAATCTGGGAGGGGGTTGACGGATCTGTCTGGACCCCCAAAACCCCTCCACGCCCATATGCTGACAAACCGACAGTTCCTCTACTACAGTGCAGCTGACTCGTCTTGTCTTTGCTACGGTGCCTTGTGAGCGTACCTGTGTCATCAACTTAATTCGACAAATTAAGACAAATGTTAGAAGTACTATAGGGTTCTAATTTCTATGCATGTCAGGAGATGTACAAGCCTTTGTTCCATATAACAAATGTATAGACACTCTTTTCTATTCTAGGAAAGAAGCTGCGGCCGAAATAGCCCACATCTTGATTTCCGGGGAGTACCCCCTCAAATCAGGGATGTGTCTTGATTTCAAGGCGGGGTACCTCCCCCTCGTTTTGGGACGCTGCCAACTCAAAATGTGTGGTGAGCTAGTAGAGTGTGGTGAAACGACGGGAGTACCCTTCCTGGAATCAAGACGTATTCCTGATTTGAGAAGGGCCCCCTTTAATGGAGACGTAAAATGGCTACTTTGGCCGAAGCATCAATGTGGCTGATTAGATAGAATACGGAAGAGTGTCATACTCTCGAATCTTGATATTACTGACAAGCTCGCAGAGTGTTATCAACTCCAAATTGTTGCTGTAAGTTGTGTGAGCGACAAGGCTATTGTTAGGTAAAAGTGTAGCGCGACATAAATAACTACGCTCTAACAATGGGCTGTGGTGTATTGGTTTTGAAATAGGTTCGACGCCAGCTGTATTAAATTGAGTATTATCGGAGAAAATGTTCACGAATATATTATGTATGTTAGTTTCTGCAGCATTATACCGGTTTTCAACATTTTGGTACTGGCCGCGCTACATTTTAACGAAACGGTAAAATAATACTAACTGTCATCCAGTGAAAAGAAATACGCTCGTCAACAAAAGTGCTTGTTATTAATGGGTTAGTTAGGTTAACACTGAACAAGTACATTTAGTCATGAAAAGGCATTTTTTTGTTTTGCATTTTTCAATTGTTTAAGGTTAAGAACAGAATGCAAGGGATAGAGCAGTATGACATAGTCAGGTGCTTCTAAAAATTGACACAATCTTCGCTTATTTTTGCATCAAAGTCTATTTGGGTGTTCACCCAGATTCCTCCCTAGTGACCTTTACTGTAATGTAAATACCGATGGTTTGTGACATGCATACCTACGCACACCGACACATGCATACACACGTAATGACCTATAGTTATTAATGTAAATATCACACTTATATAACATAGGTAGAAGGGTAAAATTATTGAAGAATTACATATTTAATTACCAACATTTCAAAACTTCTAAGCAGTACTCGCCGTCTTAGGTTGACTGATGAACAACTCAAGTACTATAAAACGTTTTTTTTCGCATACATCCAACCATTTTGGGTACATCACTGCACATCAGCCAGGAACAAGAACAGTCGATTTTTGCGAAAGAGGTATATATAATAGAACCATAAATGGAATTTTTCTAAATAGAATCCAATTCAATGGAAATGCGTATGCGCCGTGGTCTGCCTAACTCCTGCTCGCTACCCCCCACGCTATTGGCAGGCCTTTTCAGGCTGTAGCAGGCGGTATACTTCTCTGTGCTGCGCCTACTGCGCCTTGCCCCGTAGACTAGGTAAGCCCCATTCCCGTCGGTGTCTGGCAACCCCGGCCCGTACGGAAGACCCCGCTCATCATACCTGGAAGCCCCGCCGGCGGTGTGGTTGAGGCTAAGGGCGAGAGAACGATCCTCCCCTGAAGCTGGTACCCACTGTTCCCGCTTGGGCCATTAGTAGGAGCGGCAACGAGTCGCCTTACATTAAATGCATAAGTGAATTCTTTAATTTACCTCAAAACTCTTCAGCTTGTAATACAATGTACACCTTGTCTTTGAATTTCGTTGTTCATGACTCAGCAGTCAGCAGTCGACCACTTCAGCAAACAATATCAAAATGAACAAACTAATTTTTTGGCAAAAGTAATTCAGTAATTATCTAGCATATATACTTTCAAAGTACATTGGCCAAATGTCATTGTAAACGTGTTGGGCTAGTTAAGGTGTACTTTACTTAATTTATTTTTCATGAAGAAAGTACATAGCTGTTCTTTGCAGCCATTTAAACTGCAAAATTTTAATCACGAGTTTTTCATGAGGAGAAGTCTTTAGTAAAGTTTAGTCACTGAACTTATTTACTAATTGGCAATTTGACATTATATACATTTAACTTAGTCTGTGAATGTTAATACATTATACCAGTTGATTACTTTCTGACAACTGTTGATAGATCCTTACGTCTGTTCTCAAACTTTGATCTTATAATAATTAAAGGTACAGGTGAAAATGACAATACTGATTAAGTTTCTGCTGTATTGTGACTTTAAGTTTTTTGTCTTAAGGTGGCGCTCCGAATAATTTCCATGACTTTATTATCTTATGTGTCGAAGTAGATCCTAGCTAGAATAACTTTCGTTTACAAATATTAAAGCCTGCTACAAAGCTCGGTTTTTGAGTAAGTTTCACGGTCGTGCTGCCTTGTTCTAATTTCTACGCGGCGGCACAATATTAAGGCAACCTCTGTCAGATTGAAATTTCCTAGGTCTCTGTGCATATTGCAACTGCGTAGCGAATCAGGCTGCCAAATTGCAGTTCTCATTATGTGGGCGTGTGTACTGTTACATTACAATTACATTATAATCTTGACAGTAACTGAAATCGTCGACATTAATTAGGTACAATCATTTAATTTACTTCAAATGCTTCGTTTAGTAGCAGCAAGAACATTTACCCATAATCAACATATATATAAGCACATGGTCGATGGTGACAATCCAAATTTTACTTAATAATTTACTGATAATTTTTATGATTTTTACTGATGATATGATCTTCAATTTGTTTTTTTCAGAAATCACACATTTCTGCATTTAGTGGCCCAATTTCAGTCCTGCCAAAACACAACGGAACTTGAATTACCTAACCAATGTGCAGACTGGGTTTTTTTCGTAGCATAAGTAATGTTTTATTTTTTGCCACCTCATGATATTTGATCGTAACTCCGGCAGTCAGCTTTTGTGCATCACATACAGCAGATAGTGTAGTTTATTTCCAGCATTCAACTATGGCAGGCGCACATTTACTGTGTTCGTACTCTAGGGTGAGGTACATATTAGCTACCTATGCCTGAGCAATGGCGCAAAATTTTCCCAAACTTTCAACTTTGAGCGCTCGCTTATGCCTCAAAAACGGTGCGTCCTTGACCCTAAACGACTATGTCTTGGTCACCATTCATTTTTCTATCGAACGGTGGTTTTGCGATCTCTCTACGATGCACGTAGCTCAAGCAATGTCCAGAAAACTAGAAGGTGTCAGAGTTAGACTGCCTAGAGAACAAACCTCTGGGGCCTGTGCTTCAAAGGGTTCAACAGGGAGGCCGAAATGGCTACTTGTTTTTCATAAATGAAAGAGTTAAATATGTCAAGATTAAGAAAGTGTCTCACTCTTCTTCTATAGAGTGCGACACTATTATGCACTTTTGGTATTACGTAAGTTTGTCTTTTTTTAAAAAAATGGAGTTATTGCCTTTGGCGAAGTTTAGCAATTTATCATTTTGTGACAAATATTGATATTGTGTTTGTTTTTCAAACTCTGATCTTAATTACTGCACATCATAATTATTACAGTCCAGCTGAAAAATGACATTACTTACGTCAAATAAAATTTCTGGTGTATTGTGAGTTGTGACTTTGAGGGACTATGTCTAAACCTGGATTAATACACTGCCTAGTTCACTAAGTACTTGTAGTAGTAGTTCCTCGTACATCATTGCGAAACAAATCTAATCTAATCTTATCTACTTCGTGCCATTTCTATACAACCAAGTGACCTCAATGACATACGGACATAATAATCAATTAGTTATGTATTAAGTTAGTTAAAGGTGACATTAAGCATAAAACTCTTGCTTTTGACGTGAACGGTAAACTTCAGCATCAAGTATTTTTCCCAGTTAATTTGTAATTGTTACATTGTTAATTTGTTAATGTACCTAATTTGTACATACATAGTTTCATGAAAGTTTTATAGTTGCTTTCCTAATTTGTGTTTTTTAACCTCTTTATAAGGTTTTGCTAACTGAGCAGGTTGACAGTGACTGTAAGTACTCGAAACCGTGCTCTTGAGCTGAAAACTTTTTCCGGTAGTTTAGCCTTCTGTAGCTGTTGTTTTGAATGTTTTGATATCAAAATGAGAAGAAGATTGTTAAAACTTTGAATCTATTCTCTTGACAATATTATTAACCTTTTTACTGATTGCCAATGCAAAGCTTCCGCTGATTCATATACAAAGTTTGAAAAGCTTGCAATGTCACATTTTTTAATTAATTTTGAAGAAAATTGATGCATTATTAATAAGACCAAAGGTACATACCAAAAACTTATTCCTATTGCGCATTTTCTCTGGCTGTCAACGGTACATAGTTGCTCTGCAGACCGCAAGCTTAAAAGTCTACCTGAGTAAAAGCCTCACGTAGCCACCTAAACGAATGCGGAATTGCGGATCTCACTAAGACGACCACATTATAGGTGTGGTGAAAGTCATTTAGTCGGAAAACGGACAGTGTAATCGGTTACTAAGCAAAACTTTGTTCAAATTTTACTATCTATAGCTTAAACTGTCGTTGGTAATTACATATGTTGCCTTTTCTCATAATTTTAACTCAAATTTTTAGGCTCAAAATACACTCGGTTTTCTAAAAATGGTCAACTTAAAAACGCTGCAACGCTTCACCAAAAACAAAAATTAACGAAGAAGGTAAACGTGCATTCACATATTTTACAACTCTAATTCAAATTTCGCAATAAACAAGCCCAATCAAAAACATTCAGTAAGCATCAAGAATCTACTGTTAAGCATATTGGCCAGAGGCCATCGTAAACCTGTTGGGCAGCTACAGAATACGTGCCTTAAAAAGCAAATCTTTTTACAGCAACTTAAACTGCAAAATCTCAGACAAGTTTCGGCAATTAGAAGTAGTTTAGTAAGTTATATATGTAGGTATGTAGGTAGTTTAATATTAACTGACGTTAAATAATTAAAACTCATGTTTACTGAAGGAATGATTACGTGTAGTCAAGCATAATCACCATTCACCTATAGCATGTGTGTGCCCTCTGTGGTCGAGTTGTTAGTTTGGTATATTTGCAACCATGGCGTTGCAGGTTCGATTCCTAAAAGACGACTTTTTGTCAGCCTTTTGCATTGTCAATTTACGCTCACACAACCATGAAAGTAGCAAGTCAGTGAATTACAAGGCGTTTTCATGTGACAGATGCAAAGTTACGCTAGAAGACGTGTAAAACACACTCCGCACTTTGCCACTTTAACGTTAACACTGCCTTAGGATTCCAAAATCAAAATTAAAGACCTGTTGGGCTGTGGCCCAACAGAAAAAAAGACGTGAAGGAGAGCTGTCACGAAACGAAAAAGACTGTTGCCGATTATAAAAACCTGAGGTTTGCTCACACAAACGACTGTGTCAAAAAATGGAGCGTATTTTTATAAAAAATTGAATTCCAAATTTTTTAGTCCGCGAGCTCAAAAATTAGCTATTTGAAGCTAAGTAGTGTTACTAAAGACATCCAACTAGACTAAAATTGGTTTCAGATCTACAATTCGACCCTTTAACCCATGATCAGGTAACCCTTTAACGCCCACAGTATCACTGGCTAGACAGCCTCATTCTGACACCTTCTAGTTTTCTGGACATTGCTCGAGCTACATGCGTTGTAGAGAGATCGCGAAACCACCATTCGATAGAAAAATGAATGGTGATCAAAACATAATCAGTAAATTAATGGTCTAGGACGCACCGTTTTTTCCTGTTGTGCCACAGTACAACAGGTCTTTAATTTTGATTCTGGACAATAACACTGAGCTTGTGTTCATCTTTTGTCAGTTGGTTTGTGTAACCTGTGCTTAAGTCTGACAGTGCGTGTGTCACATTAGTTTTGTAGTGTTTCCTACGTTAGCTCGGATGGATTCAGTGTTAAACTACAAGGGCTAGTGAAAACACATCTACTTTACGTGCAACACCATTTGAGATTAGGAAACGCAAAAACAGGTAAAAGGACGGAATCGAACCCCCTGTTATCAAATTTGAACGCGAACGCCCTACCGTCTAAGCCAAACAGCTCTCTAAGCTGCTAAAGTTCAAGTAAGTTTATTGTTATCAATAAAACATCTTAGATTTTATCGTGACAGTTTGAAGATTTGTGTGATCAATTATTATTACTGAATAGACATTGTGAAATTAAACGCAAATAGAATTCAAGAAATATTTTTTACAAGGAAATAAAAGTTTTAATATAACCTTAAGACTGGACGAAAACATCAAATTGAGCACCAACTTTTATGCACATAAACTGTTGTTAACGATTTTTATCTAACGTTTATATCAGCCGAAATAGCTCAGTTGGGAGAGCGTTAGACTAAAGATCTTACTGTCCTTGGTTCGAGCCCGGTCGCATTTTTTTGAATCAAAATTGCTGTTTTTAATCAATTATGTTGCCAATTATTGAAACTTTCTCTAGTTAACATAATTCATTTATTAATTTATAAATTTCAATTATTAGATTATGTATGTTTAACATTATACTACGGAAACGAAAGTATAAGTATAGTTTCCAACACAGATGCTCGCTATATATACTTTTTTCTTGATCAGCAGACGCACTTGTGTTTCTCTGATTGCATTCATAACAAACTTCTGTGTCCCTGGTAATGTACTTACCAAACAGCTTAACTTAAAGTTTAAGTGAGCTGCAGTATAAGGCGACAAAAGCCATTTTAGGCACCAGCCCCAGGCTACCGTATGAGATAGCGCTGCACAACAGGTTTTAACTGACCTTTGGTCAGTTTACTTGAAAGAAAATGCTTGACGCTTACTGAAGCTTTTGCCGCAGAATGGGCTTGTTTAGTTATAAGCGCTCAAATTGAAAGTTTGTGAAAATTTGGCGCCATCGCTCATGCATGATATGGGCCTCACCCTAGAGTATATTATGAACACAGCAACTGTGCACCTGCCGTAGCTGAATGCTAAAAATAAACTACATTATTCGCTGTATTTGATGCACAAAAAGCAGACTGCCGGAGTTGCATTTGAATTTCGTAATGTGGCCCTAAAGAAAATACTACTTTTGCGATTAAAAATAGTCAAATTTGCATATTGGTTAAATAAGTATAGACTTCGCTATGTGTCGGTAGGACTAAAAATTGCCGGCCAAATGCAAGGAACTACATTCGTCATAAACAAGCCCAATCTGCGGCAAAATGTTCAGTAAGTCTAAAGAACGCGTTTTCAAGTAAACTGGCCACATGCCAGTTAAAACCTGTTGTGCAGCTAAAAAACTTCTCCCATCAAAATTTTTTTAATTAAAACAAATTAATGACCTTCGCAGATTGAAATATTAGGCTTTTGCAAAAATAAGCACTGTTACGATACGCCAACCAGTTAAATGTGATGGTGTATTGTGATAAACAGGTAATTTAAAATACATAAATTGGCATTTGTTGGTCCGAATCTACATCACAAGTTTCCATCTAGGAAAAACTGATGATACCATGTGGTTTATGACTACAATAAATTTCTAACACTGTATGCAATCAACATCGTCGACGAAATTTGTATGAAAGCCAAAGCAAGCTAGGTATTGGCAAAAACTTGTTTTGGTTTGTGTAGCGAAATACTGTAAGTCAATACTCTTTGTATGTTCATTTCCATGGATATTATTATTTGTATTTCCATTTCCATTTCCATGTTAGAAATCGATTACAAAACAAATGGCGGACAATAGTAATGTGACAGCAGCTGTCTTTCACTGAAACATGAGCTAAACAAATGCACACGAAAACTGCTAGCAAATACTGCTGCAAAAGTTTTCTGCAGACGCGTACTTACGGCAAAGAGTGATTTAAACACGCGCACTGAGTTCAACTAAGTTCAACAAAGTACACGGTTTATATGTCAAACGAAAACTAATTGACTGCTGAACAACCTTTATGCAAGTGCAAAGTCCTAAAAACGTGACTGAAAAATTTTACAGCCCAATGTCAGTTATTCGGCCCACAGATATTGAACATTTCGCCCACAACTCGCTGCCAGCCAGCTACTTCAGATCAATACAGTAGCAGGGTGCAGTAGTGTGGTACTGAGTAAGATTTACAAGTCTCAATTTTAGAGCATAATTCGAATTAAGTATGTATGTATGCACGGCCGCTGATAATATTGTATTTTGTTTTTCAGCAGTATACTATCTGTGGAATGGATCTAAATCAAGCACGGTGGCTCAGTGCTGCATTGCAATTGTGTTATAACTGCCCCTTGGTTATTTTATATGCAATTTGCATTGTAGCAGTACTTGTACATTGGAATCAATTCAAGAATCCATTCTATGTTTTCATTATTTTTTTAGCTGGTTTAGAACTTCTGCAGAACATTTTGATATTCTACTTTGACTGTGAATTAATCACTCTTACATTACCAATTGTACCATACTTCGTAATGGAGCAAATTTTAGTTTACATTTCGTACACAACGACAAGTACAATAAGCCTTACCAAATTTTTCATGGCTTGGTACCGATTTATCAGTGTTTGGAAACCAGTTTACACTAAGGTAAAATAAAATAATTTTATTCTCATAGTCAAGATAGATTCATAACTAGCAAATAAATTTTATATTACTCAAAACACAATATTTGACCAAAGTGAAAATAATAAAATTGCGCTCGCGGTTTTATTTCTATATTTAAGGCAACTTTTGAAATAGCCCAAACCAACGATTATTTAAACGCCCAAGGATTGTGACTATGCAGCTGCCAGCGCAAGCACCAACCGCCACTGAGGCGGCAGCAGGAAAAATAAAAAAGTCTGTGTGTACACGTTGTTTTTGGGGTCGAGCATGCATACTAAAAAATCAATTACGCAAAGTCATAATAATTAATGAGAATCATCATTATAGTTTTCTTTTTATCTGTACACTAGCTTACGGACTAAGTTTTTAGACAACAAACAAGTGTATGAATCACGTTTTTAAATTTAAACTGTTGTTTCACGTGTTTAGCTGCGGTTCAGCGTCTACAATGCCAAACTACTGTGCGTGATTAGCTGGGGCATGGTATTGCTCTATCACGCACCCTGCCTGCATCCATGCTGTGAGTACACTTTGGTATGGGTTGGTCCTTTTAATGACACCCCAATACTTGCTTACAAGCCCGTCGGAGGTTTGATACTTAAAGGAGCCGCATTTTTCAACATTTTTCTTTCCATTTTAGCCTTTTCGATCTCCGTTTTAACTGTCATTCTACTTCGCCGAGTCAAAACCAAAACCAAGCAATCAAGCGATCAGCACAAGTTGGAACGATCATTGTTGATTCAGTCAGGTAGCATTACAGCTTGTGAAATAGCTGTAGTTATTGCATACTTAATAACTTCGAGAGGGTTTCAGGAGGAACCGGCTGAAGATAACCTTTTGTTTTACGTATACAAAGTAATTTTCATCACAAACTTGTCTGGAAACGGTATGCTGTATCTAATGTTAAACAGAGACATCAGAAAATACGTAAATAACCGGTTAAATAGAGTGGCTACGAGCACAGTTTCGCTTACAGGTCGTACAACTGAACAGCAGCGTGGTTTATCTACAAAATGAATGTGGACAAACTGACAAAACGTTGTGAATAAAGTAATCAAGTACATAAGCTGTTTCATTTTTATAGAGTGGTGAGACATGCGCTCACTATACTAATGTCTGACCAGAAATTGCTGAACCCTTAGAAAAAACAAGTGGCGTGATTATCGTGACTACTGGCTGTACTCTTGATGCTTGCAATTCGTTCTTTTCGTATTGAAATCGCGTGGTTCCTTTTGTCTCAGGGTCCAGCAATTTTTGGTCAGACTTTAGTCAGGCGCCTTATTACGCGGCGGCTAGCCGCCGCGTATATCGATATTAGGGTGTCGTCTGTGGCAAGAAGAATTTCTAGCCTTTTCAAAACGTAGCCTGTAAAGAAAGCTTCGCTGTCTGATCTATGTATATGACATTATATGCGTTAAGTTCTAGCATGCTGTGTAACTGTAAAGTGTAATGAACGTGTGGCTATGTATTATTATATTGCATAGATTATTCCGTATGTATTATTATATTGCAAAGCAAGTCTTTTCTTGGAGTGTGATTTGTCTCTTTTGGTTCGAGTTGTTGGGTTTGGTATGTGACCGGCCTTCGCTGCGAATGCGTGAGGAGTGAAGAAGCAGAAGGGCAAGGGGGAAGCACGAAGACAGAATAAGAAGATAGATTTCTAAGTGTAATAGAAAATGTGCGCAAACAAACTGCAGTGGTAGGATATCAGAAATAAACTAAACAAAAACTTACAATTTTTAATCAAATATATTATATGATAAAAGTATGAAAAATTTTTAGAAAAGAAACATATGATGAAAATAATCTGTGCGTAGTTTGTCACAAAATTTTAAACACTTTTCAATTTGAGCATTTAAAATTACGTACGGAATTAACCAATTTGCTTTCTGTTAATATCAAGTGTACATGCATACTGCCATAAAACAATCAGATAAGACAAAATTCTCAACAGAACCCTGAGAAATGCCCACTTCACACGGCAGGTTTAAGGTTTATGGTTCAAGATTTAAGGTTTAACGTTTTATTCACACTGGCCGTTCAAGGTTTGCAAATAGAATGTCATCTATTATTTTTCCACGGTGGCTTGCATTGCTGATATTTGCAGTGTGAAGCGGGCATTAACAGGAAATTGAGCATGATCCACAATGTATTAAATTGTTGAATACGGTTGAAAATAGATTTTTTCTACATAACCCTTTTTTTTGGAAACGTATGTACATGTCCTTGTATTTGTTACCACATGAATGTGTGGATGGTCAAAAGGGGTTAGCTAATGATTTTCCGTACGATACAGTTACGTTAGCCAGTAGCGTTCCGCTTCCGATACATACAACTGAATATGTTTTATGTTTGTTGGAGTTAAGACCGTAAGATCGGTTAATCCAACCAAAATACTGTAATAGAGGCAATGTCATGCTTAATAGCCAGTAATTTTCTTAGATTTAATAAACGCACGTTTTGTTCTAAATTATTCGACACGTACAAATACATCACGTACGCTAGTAGTATTTAAGTTTTTAAAAACTGTAATCTCATTTTTGTGTAACTGCAAACAAAATTTAAAAGTTTAAGTTAAGATTCCTAAAATCTGCTGTGAATGTATTACACTATTGGTGACTGACACTGACACTTTCTACTAATAATTTACAGTCTGCCGCGTTTTATGTTTCTTTGGAACACTCGTGCTACTGTATTTCAAGGCTTCAAAATTTTAGTTCAAACAATTAGATAGAGGTCGCCATTTAAACAATTTCTAGATTAACAAGACATCGTTTGGGTCTTACAGTGGACTGCACTAAATCGAATTAACCGACGATTATTTTAAACCGATTTAGCTCAGGCTTAAATACCTTAAATCGGTTTAAGTCCACTGCACCAATGAAGATTAGCACAGTTGGCGCTTAAGATTTAGTTGAAAACTGAGGTTTAACTGCGATTTAGCTGGAATTTAACTAAATAGATTTAACTGGAGATTAGCTCCAGCCCAGACTTAAATTAATCCAATTTGGTGCAGTCCACCGTTAATGTCATAAGAACAATGCTACTCGCAAGACGTCCTTGTTTGTCACACTGTAAACTCCGAATTGAGTGTCAAAATCGATACGTCTCAGTGCACACAGACAAAACACAGGTCATAAAGCGTAAACATGATCGAAAGTCTACCAGACCACCAGACCCGATTGCGAACTCTACTTATCATTGTGCACTATCAGTTCCTATTACTGATTTAAGCCCCTGCTATACTTCACAAAAATCTCGAAGCGCTTCAAAGCGCTTCAAAGCAAAACGAGGCCTGGCATTGGAAAGCGTGGGAACGCTTTGGAACGCTTCGAAGCGCTTCAAAGCAAAGCCAAGCTTGGCTTCGAAACGAGGCCTGGTTTTGTTTCAAAGCGTCCAAAGCGTTCCCACGCTTTCCAATGCCAGGCCGCGCTTTGGTCCGACGCGCTTCGAAGCAGCCTGAATTGAATTCGTTGGAATCGCCAACGTTTGTATTAAATCGCATAATAATGTTATTTTATGCATATTTTTTATTGTTAGTATTTTCTCAGTTCTTTTTCACTTTACTTTCAATATATATTTGGTTTTTTATATTTCAGAATATTAAACTTTGAAATTTTTAAATGAGTTTGAAAAAAGAAGCACCCAAAAATACAGTTTCGATGCAGTTGCTTTAAGACGTTACCTAGTTTCGCTGCGCCTGTTTCAATTGAAAATTAACCTCAGCAGCAACAACTTGTTGCGCGCTAACATTTTGGTGCGAAAGTGAAGCTAAATTTCAGTTTTCAAAGCGCAGCGTCGCTTTGATGCGCAACTTTGCTTTGAAGCCAAGCTCGTCTTGAAAGAAAGCGATGCTGGGCTTTGTGACTTCAAAACGATGCCAGCTTTGACTTCAATTCAAAGCGCGTCAAAGCGAAGCCTGGCTTTGCTTAGAGGCGCTTCAAAGCAAAGCCGAGCTTTGGAAAGTATAGCGCCAGCTTGAGTGATTGATTTAAGAGCAAAAAGCAAAACAAATAACAACTTACTGTCAGCATGAAATCCTTTACGGATTGCCTATGCTATAATGCCACTAAGTACAGAAAAAAACAAAACAAAACAAACACATTAAAATTATAAATATTGTGTGATAGTTTGCACTAAGCAAGCAACAGTTACAGCAATGAGAGACCGGTCGCAGCGTTCGCCGTTATTTTTTTGTTAATAAATAATAAAATTGTTGCCATCAATCACTTTTCGCATCGATTGTGCCAAGCGTCAACAGCCTTTTTTATGTACGAACACAACACTCATACGCAATCTCTTGCGCATAGCTGTACAACACACGCGACACAAATACATAGCACATGTACGTCGTGGTCAGCCGCTGTGTGTCTGATTTCAGTGCAGAGTACAACCTGCATGTCAGTGCACTGAAACTAAGCTTGATTTACATGCCATTTTGGTTTCAATCCATTGACTGAAAATAGTATGCACGGCTGCTGAGGCGGCCGCGCAGAAACGTTGTAGGTATATTCAACATTTGTTACAACCGTCTGCAGAGACTTGGTTTGACAGATTTGATTGTTGTTTTGTCCATTATTATGTAAGAAAATTATCTTGGGGAAAAGTTCTTATGGCGCATATATAATTTATATGAAGCGTACAAGTAATTCAAAACCGCGTTTAGTCTGTTATAGGTACCTTTCTGCTTTTTTTGTCAAGTAGGCCTTTGCTAGATTCTTGATGGCTAAAAGAGGCCTTTAATTATTCACGAATGTTATCGTTTTGCTATGAAACTCTGAACTTTCAGACTGTCTTACTTTATGATAAATTGAGCAGCTATATATACTGATATACTGATAAATTGAGCGGCAATATACTGATACTTGTAATAAAATTCACAAGTCCATACTGAGTTCTTAATTACTAAAAATAGAGCATAGATTTAAACTTAAAACATTTCAAATATATATTTTGTTCTAAGGAACTTTTTACTGAGGGGAAAGTTGTATAGACTTTAAATCCACGTAAAATAAACTTAGGCTATTGGCTAAAAATAGCTGAACAAATTTAGTTAGCAGTTAGCATAATTAACGTTACTGGAACACTATTCACGTCATTGGATAATAATTTGCGAAGACTTAATTAGTGAGTTGCTGTTTTAAACTGAAAGGCGCATCATGAATAGGATTTGCGTCAAAGCTCCAACCCTACAGTAATTTTTAAATTGGGGCAATGAAAAGCTGGTCTTCACATAAATAAACTTTGAGCGAAAACTGTTTTCATCCGAGTTTTTATGTGTTTTATAAAACTCACTACTGGTATGAATGAAAAAAAGTGTTCAGCTTTAGACTGGGTCTAAATCGTTTTTTGAATGAAATAAAAATGGAATAAAAATTTCTACAGCTATGTCATTTTTCAATGAGCAGGAAAAGGCGAGAAAAAGAAGTTTTGCTTTTAAAAAATAGAAAAAACAATTTGTGGCGTGCTAGACGTGCATAAACCCTCAATAAAAACACCGTGCTCTTGGTAACTGAGCAGACAGCATTGCCAAATTGCTGGTGTCTTATAGCGAACAAACGAGATAACGAAAATCCCTGGGCGAGTCAAAGTTAAGTTTTCTAAAACGAACAGTGGTCACTAAGTGTAATGGGTTTCCATTAGGTGACCTGTTCTAAATTTATAACAATTCTGTTCAAATGCGTTCGTATTAAGAAACCCATCAAAATTTTCTGCCGCACGGCAATTTTTGAAAAAGATTTAGGTACACAGGAGGTGTCATAAATGAAGAGCATAAAATTCTCTTTAATTGGTGGAAACAATAATTAAAAAAGTCATTGTCCACTCTAAAATCCCGGGGATGATGACAATTTTTTTTTCGATTCAGTTGCTTTTATAAAAAATGTTATTTTTCAAATATTTAACCAATCGTCTTGAAACTCAATGACTGACAAGTGATCACGTGTTTTCGTCAACCAATTCAATTTTAGCTAGGAAGCTACACCGATATAGAGTTCTGCCACTAGCAAATTTTCCGGGCCGGGCCCGGGCCGGGCCGACTAGCGCGCTTCCGGGCCGGGCCCGGGCCGGGCCGGCCCGGCCCGGGCCCGGCCCCGGGCCCCCGCGGCCCGCTACAGGCCCGGCGGGCCGTAGCGGGCCTATCGGCCCGGGGCCCGCGGGCCGGCCCGGAGTAAGCCCGGGGCCCGCGGGCCGGCCCGGAGCAAGCCCGGGGCCCGCGGGCCGGCCCGGAGCAGGCCCGGAGCCCGCGGGCTGGCCCGGCACAGACTTCAGCAAGGGAGAAAATGCATTGTGTGTGCGTCTGAGTGTAGTATAAGTGCCTGCGCACTTGTAAAAATCAATATATATGCAATGCAGTCGTTGTTCATACGTTGCTGAAGCTCGAGACGGCTCTGGGCTTGCGGATTTCTAAGCCCGGCGGGCCCCGCGCGGCCCGGGGCCCGGGGCCCGCTACGGCCCGGCGGGCCGCGCACGGCCCGGGGCCCGGAATTTTACGGGCCGGGCCCCGGGCCGGGCCCATTTCTGAAAATTCTCTCCGGGCCGGGCCCGGGCCGGCCCGGCCCGGGCCCGGCCCGGGGCGCGCGGCCCGCTACAGGCCCGGGCAGAACTCTACACCGATATAGATAATCCAATCCAAAGAAGTAAAAAGTGTTCCCAATACGAAACTGTTTGTATTTGGGCCGATTTTCCTTATGTGTTTTTTATGCGATCACGTGGACAACTGGGTTTCAGCTAAACACCTGTGAATCCCACCCACTGAAAATATACATATATACTGTACTGTTCTACGTATAGACATTGGTTCTCATACTAATATTTATTTAACAATTTTATTTCCACAAGATTTGGTGTTCGATTGGGAAAAGTAGAAACTTTGAAAGCTGATATTGTTCACTTCAGATTGTTTGTGTAGATAATTTTTTACATTAAACTTTCAAAAGATTTGTTTGGGAATAGAATAGACCTATAGCGCCTGCTATTTCTATTTTTGTACACTCTAATAGGATCATCTCAACTTCTTGTTTATAAGTAAATTTTATAAATAAGAGGTGTACTTGTAGCATGAACTATACCGAACAATTATTATCAATAGGTTGATTTTGCAAATACAAAAAAACGTGTATCAAAAATTTATAACAATGCAAAATTATATGTGCATTATAATTGCGGGCTTAAGTATATATTTTCTGTTGATGTAAATTACGTTTGAGTATGTTTTAATTACAATGTCTAAAACTATTCACACTCACATTCATTCATCTAGCAGGTCTGTTGCATGCTATTTAGAATGTGTTGATTTTTACAAACGACGTCTGTATTTGTATTTTTCTGTATTTGTCGTGATCCCATCATTGTTTGTTAGGGCCTATTCCTTTACCGGATTAAAGGGTTAATCATAATCGGACTAAGCGGTGTAAAAATTAAGCTTAAAAATGCTATGACTTAACTTCTAGCGCGTTTGGACTAAACGGACTTAACTATGCACGCTAATGTTAAGCGGGCATGTTAAGTCTGTTTAGTCCAGTGGTATGTAGCTTTGGAATGGGGTCAGACTAAGATTATTTTAACTCGTTTAGTCCGTTTAGTCAGATTTGTCATTCCAAAACCTAGGAGTAAAATAAGTCCAGTCCGTTTAATCCGGTAAAGGAATAAGCCCTTAGTGAAAAGTCTGCGACCCAAAATTTCGACCCGAGACACCAACACTTTGGTTCTGGCTTATACAACTCCACGTAAAAGGTTCAGAATAGAATTAAGGAAAATTTTAATTCCAATCTGACATTCCATAATAGGTAAAAAAGGCTAACTAAAAAATTTCTGTTACGGCGAAAACAAAAAATGATGCAATCCATACATAGCTTTGGTATATTGTGTTTTTTCTATGGCAGGTTCTTAACTCATTTGGACGAAAATTATTAGCCCATAAAATGTTGCAATATATAAAAGTATAGTTTACACAAATGTTTCGTTTTTTTAAATATGGAACTTCTATGTCAATATATCAGGCGCAAATTTTTGAAATTATCAACGCATCAACATTGGTCACATACAGTATAGCGCCATGATATGAGCCATGACAATATTATTGGAATGAAATTGGCCCTCAAGAAATAAATACCATCAACAAATGATTATCGTCAAAGTTTATACGTGCATCTTGCCACCCTTGGAGCTTGCTTGATGATAATTCAATATTGCAGGTGATACGTTGCTTTTTTGTTTGTTTCACGAAATTAAATTAAAAATTGTGTTTAATATTTTTTGTTTTTCTACATTTTATCAGTCTAATTGTATAAAAAGCCTCACATACGTTGAGAAAAATTATTCGTAATACTAATTTTAAGGAGCAATTTTCTTATTTCTGATGAAATAGTAACTTTTTGGTACATTTTTAGCAACAATATGGATATACTTACTTCATGTTGGCTGACTGCAGCCATGCAGCTTTTCTACAATTTACCTTTGCTATTTTGTTATGTTGCTTGTATAGCGTCAATGCTTTTGGATTGGAAAACATTTGCTAACCCATTTTACATATTTATGATTTCGTTGGCTGCATCAGAATTTGTTCAAAATTTCTTGATCTTTTATTTTGACTCCGAATTATTTTTTCTGACAATACCAATTGTCCCCCATTTTCGCGTGGAGCAATTTTTAGTATATCTTTCGTACAGTCTTGGCTTCATTGTCAATTTGAACGGAATTTTACTTGTTCTTTATCGTTTTTTCAGTGTTTTAAGACCTGTTGATATCAAGGTGAGCTATCAGCTTGTCTGAACAAGATCAAATACTTTATTGGACAATTTTTTGTAAATAAATTAAGCTTCCTGTGTTTTTTGCAATAAAAGTTTTGAGGTTTGAAAGTGGGAGTTGTCATTTAGAATTGTTGTTTTCTGCATTTTTTATATAGAGTAATTCTTGATATACATTTTCTAGTATTGAATGATATGTTTGCTCCTTTTTTTTAGAAGTTCACTAATCAGAAGGCCAAGTTGACATGCTTAATTGCCTGGGTTTTCGGACTTTTGCCGTTGATCCCAACCTGGCACCCATGCTGTGAATATGTGCTCACCTGGGTGGGTCCAAATAACACTATCCCTTACACCAGGTTTCGAAACTCGGGGGCATACCTACTGACTGCGACTTTGGCATTGTCTGCTATTATAACGGTCAAATCATTTGCCCTTTCTGTGGCTACTGTTGCATTGCTTCGACAAAATATTAAGCGGACAGGGCGTTCTAGACTCATAAATCCGCAGCATTCGATAGAAAAAGCATTACTGGTACAATCAAGTATCATATCGACTTCACAAATAGTACTAGTTATTTCATATTTTATTGTTAGTCATGGAGCAACGCGGGAGCCAGATGAAACGGAAATTTCATATTACATTTATAGATTGATATTTTTTGCAGCTTTATCTGGAAACGGCGTTAATTATATATTATTAAACCGACATATTAGAAGCAGCATTTTGAGACGTTTTGGACTGAAAAACATACAGTCAGAAACTGAAACGCGAGTAAATTGGAAAAGATCAATTTAATGCAAGTCATTTATTGGTTAAAACAAAAAATTAATACAGGAATGTCTGCTAAACGCGTTGACTCAAAAAAGGCTACATGTGTGACTATCTACTAAGAAACAATGTGGTGCGGGCGGACACAGTCACTGAAATTTACATAAATTACAATTCGCAAGTATGATATACTGAGAAATGTCATGGTTTATTGTTGTCAAAACAGAACTAAGTTGAAAAACATTTCAGACGTTAAATTTGTCATTAGGTATTTAACAGCGCACTATATTCAATTCGCTCTGAAAGCCGCTTAATTACTGTGTGTATATATACAGGTGTCAAATATGAACATCAGTTTTATATATTGGGCGGCAGCTCCAAGACATGCTTCGAGGCGGATGCCAAAATAGAGACTTATTAATTACTCGGACAAAATCTTCACTAAAAATATTTCTAACAAATCCAAGAAAAACTTTTCAGCACAGCTTTAAAATAATAAAGGTCCAAATTCAAGACAAAACCTACATTAAATTTAAGCCTCGCAATGAACAATGAACCTTTGCGCTTATTGGTTCTGACATCAGCTGACATTCTTGATAGTAGCAAGAGTGCCAAAAGATGTCAGCACTGGACACGCCTCGCATTGCCGTCAGGTTCACGTAAGGCGCCTTTACTAAAGTCGCCTTCAATGAATTGTGTAGTAGCAAGAGTACATAATAGCATCCTATTATGTACTCTTGGTAGTAGAAAGACTGAACAATTGAGCAATCGATTGCACTGTTTCGTTGTTGTTGTAAATTGTAGTAATGCTATATATGTACAATCTAAACAAACAGAAACAAGCACGTCTTGCGAGTAAAGTTAAACTAATTTTCGATACCTTCATTTCGTTGCGACATGCTTAGAACAACCTTGCAGTGCCGAGGATATTTTTCGAATATAAAACGCGGCGACAAAAGTTTAAGAGTAGGAATTTTGTCACTTTTACGTGTCAAGCTGCAGCATGTTTTCGTGGTTGCACCTTCTGTCTATAAAAATTTTATCATTTCACCTAAAAGCGTGTTCTCAGCTTTTGGTTCCAAGCGTACACGTTACGCAATTGCTTGCGAAAAAATACACCATATACTACCAAGAGTACAATACCACCCTATGTACAGGCTCTAATACTGTGTTAACTGACAAAGGTTTGAGTGGCGGGTACTTTTCCCAAGATATATAAAACTTGATATTTTTGTGGCGCATCCCACTCTTGTTTTAAAAACGTTTGCATTGTGCAAATAATCATGTATCTATTTAGCCCCTAGTTTGCTTGGTGCTACGACAAAGTAGCCAATCCAATTTCATTTGGCTAACACTCATAGTAGTGTGTCATATCATGAGACAATAAAACTTGAGAAACTGAAGCTGAGGTTTTGCGTTGGCTCTACTTTGATAATGCTGTGACAGCAATTGCAAACAGTGCTAAAGTGATTCACAAGCTAGGGAAGCTGCCGTGTTGCCATATAAATATCGAAAACGAGCTAATGCGTATGCACAGAATGACTTCGCCCGTCGCCTCGGATTACGATTGCAAGTCCAGACAGTCACAAGTTACAAACTTTTGTTCCGTTTGAAAAGGAATTTGCTCTTTTCAGCACACCAGTTATTCAAGTTCAAAAAACAGCATTGTAGACGCCATTCACGGTGATGGTTTCAGTTCTGTAAATTCGGGATTAACCTCGTCTTGGACACAGCATGTTGTGCGTCGTACCTCAAACTCAGCATGGATTACGTAATTACAGCTACCAAGGTAGGTAGGTGAACCGCTGGGCGCTGACGTCGCATTGGCAGTACCAAGACATGGTGCGCGTTCAGACTTCGAAGTCCCCTGGTTTCGACTTTCGACACTCTGATAGACAATCTATGAAACCTAGTTGTGTCACGTTTCGTCATATTTGTCATTTGTGTGCAAAATTGGCTATCACTTCACAGACATTGTAAGTACGTGTATTCGAACCTGTACGTATGCGTTGAAGGCTGAGATCTCAAAGTAGCACATAACATGAACACACACGCACACACATACAATGCATTTTGGCGACCTAGCAGTTTGACAGTGCAAGATTACACAGTGAGAAACAGATACGTGCTAAAATGACCTGGTGTAAGTGTAGGTTATAGCACGATGCAGAGTGCACTCAGTAATTTATACGCACTGTTACGTGAAGCTCCAAGTGCATAAACGAGTGCGCGCAGCGCACGAGTTTATGCACGCGGGCTTCACGTACCAGTGCAAATGATTGCTGAGTGCACGCTACAAAGTATTATAATGTACTTATGTTATAACTGTTTTGAAATAACAGTGTAATACCTAACTAAGATGCACGCCTACAGCAGTGCTATAACTAACTTATACGGCACGCTGTGAATCTAGCAGCGTGCACTTAGTTATTGTCGTTAGTTATTGCACTGTTATTTCAAGACAGGTATGATATAATATAGTATATACGCGGCGGCCGAGGCCGCCGCGTAAAAATATCTAAATAAAAGGCAGTAAACATTAACTGTGTACAGTTTAGCATCAACTGCATTAGTGGTGGCGGCACACTTTTCTGTTTTATCACATTGCAAAAGGTACACCGTACTCGGTTTATTGTATTTAAATTATTGGTTTGGTTATTTTACACTAGATCGAGCCGATATCTATATACTTAACAAAAAACGCTAACGAACAGGTTTTGTAATTTTTATAAATTTCACACACAAATGTCACTTTTTGCAGTCAAGTCACAATCATTATATCATACTGTTATATGTATATAACAGCCTATATATTGCTTATAACAGATCTGTAGCCTATTGACAGGCACCACACAAGAAAACAAACAAGAGCAAACACAGACACAAAACACTCGAATCTAACTAATTTAGTCAGGTAACTGTGCCAGCACAATTTTTGCATATCATATACTATATACAAACCAAGTATAATATACCTGCTGTGCTGTAGCGCCACACCATATAGGTCATGCTGAAATCGAGCATTTGGAAAAAACGAAAAAAATTGAACTAAACTACGCGATTTTTCATAATTCAGGTAATACAAACCGATTTGCCTGAACTTTGGTCAGCATATTATATTCCTTTTGTTGGCAAGTGCACAAATTAAATGAGCATTAATTTACTCTCATAATTGTTAGTTATTGAATTGGTTTTGAAATTTTGCAGTATGATGTGTCGTTCCTACATGTTCTAGGATTAAAGAATATCATGCCAACCCTGATACTAGCTAGGCACGTCAAACAGTTTTGCCGACAGCTAAGCAAGTTAAAAACAGCAGTCATGGTAGGAACTCAGTGGTTTTTTGCACATTTACTCAGGGGAGCAATTACAGAGTCTTGGTACCCTAACCGCATGAAACTGACACTGACCAAATTCAGGAACGAAGTTGACCATCTAATATCGAATCAGACCATTTCATCAGACGAATACAAGAGAGGACTGAAGGAGCTTCACACGACCACAGTGAACTCCTGCATCAACAACTACCCCCACCCCCTCCCCTGGGGGGGGGCACCCCCCCCCCCCGAGGGGCGGCCCTAAACCTCCCCCGACAGGCCCGGGCAACCCTGGCACAATTACGTTGGGGCTATTGCTGTCGCCTGAACTCGTACAGGTCATTATTATTAATATCCAAGAATCTTAGTTTTTAATGTTTAAAAGCAGATTAACTTTTGGCTTCAGTTTAAATTTTAATCCAACTGTCAAAAAAGCGAAAGAGCAGTTGCCGTAGGCCTATTATGGTAACAGCTTTCCGTCGGGAAATTTTTTAAAGAGCTTAATAAGGATTGTGATTGAAATTAAACAGACTTTAAGATAGGTATGTAGAACATTTAAGATGTCGATACGTAAGTATAGTGCTTGAATTCCTCGAGGATCGATTCCTCCAGTTGTGACAAGATTAGCTCAATCTAACTATTACCGAATATAATAATGGGGTTCACAGTCATTAGATATGTTATACGGTGTGGCTGGAGAGATACGGTAGCTGACTCTGTCTTACGGTAGCGAGTAGCTACGTCAGCTATCGTACGACTAGGTTAGCCATAACTTAAATTTGTTATTAGCTATTTCCATCTTAAGTTTGATTGGAACTTTCTTGCCTAACAAACCTAAACATTCTGTTTACATTCCTGAGAGTTTTATAAACTGTATTGCAATTCTGTAAATGTCAGCCGCCATGTTTTTATGTATTTTTATGTATTGGAATGTTATGATGTGTCTGAACAAATTGAGGTTTCGTGCTCTGGAGGGCCGAATCAAGTTAGTTCAGATTGTTACTTGCTACAGTAAAGTTGTTAGCCGCCTTTGGTCTCGACGCATACTGCTGATTCTTTTTAAGTATCACACAGTAGTTGAGGTTTTTTATATTAAATCTTTCAATATTATTTTCCAGCCTAAAATACATAAAAAACAAAACTATTTTTGTCGGCTCATAATTTGACAACTGAGAGAG
Organism: Trissonchulus sp. WLG1_4; assembly: GCA_030248245.1. Lineage (NCBI taxonomy): Eukaryota > Metazoa > Nematoda > Enoplea > Enoplida > Ironidae > Trissonchulus > Trissonchulus sp. WLG1_4. The sequence continues at coordinate 37,513 of JASANF010012960.1, read as the reverse complement.
TTTTCGTAAACATGTTTTGCTAAATTTTAATTGGGTAGCTAACCGCTAGGGAGCTGGTTTAGTGGGATAAAACTTTAAACGGATACTCTTATTTTGGTCTTATCTTTCCCTGTGCTTTATTCAACCCACTGAAAATTTACATACATAAAGTAGTGATTCTCTTAATTGTTATCATTTAGCATTATTGTTTCGACAAGACTAGGTGTTATATTGAAAGGGTTCTTGCTTACAGTTCAGCACTAGAGTGACCAATTTGAACTTAAACACTGTTCACAGTGATCACGTCTGATCATGATCTCCTATGGAGGCATCAACATTAAGCAAAACTGACGCTATAGGCTATAAAATTTTTCTGCTGGAGACTTTTTGGCCGTTACTGGTAAGAATTGGCTGAGCTAAAAACTGTCAGTTGACAGTTTATGTTGGCTTTAAAAAAATTAAGTGCCGCGTTTTATATTCGAAGAATATCCCCAGCACAGCAAGAACGTCGCAACGGAATCTATCTAAATTAAGTTTAGCCTTACTCGCAAAACGTGCTTGTTTGTTTTATAATTCAACACAGACTGAGCATTTATAGTTAATCGCTTTGTTTTGAGATATCACTGTACAAAAGCGCTTTTATTGTTTTCCATTTAAGTCCATCTTTCGAACAAACAATAACTAATTGCCAAAATATTGTCCAAGACTGCTGCGTGTCACAGTTAAACTACGTGCGAACATATAAAACGTTTGCACTATAGTATATACGGCTAAATAAACTATAGGATACGGCTGAGACCGCCAGTGTGAAAACTCAATGCTTTGAAGTTCATATTTTGGCAAGGTATAATTGTTTATAGCTCATTGTTACTAACCAAAATGGATGCAATTACCTCAAGTTGGTTAACTGCAGCAATACAGATTTTCTTCAATTTGCCTTTGCTAGTTTGTTACGTTACTTGTATTGCCTCAATGCTTTTGGACTGGAAAACCTTTGCTAATCCGTTTTCAATGTTTATCGTCTCTTTAGCTGCATCAGAATTTTTTCAAAACTTTCTTATTTTCTATTTTGATGCCGAGTTATTTTTCCTAACAATACCTATTATCCCGTATTTTCGTATGGAGCAACTGCTAGTGTACTTTTCATATAGTCTTGGTCTAACTGTCAACTTAAATGGAATCTTACTCGCTCTTTACCGCTTTTTTTGCGTATTACGACCTGTTGATATCAAGGTGAGCTGCTACCTAACTTTAGTACATGAGATTTTGTAGAATTTATTTGCTTGCTTGCTTTTATTAAAAAGGTTTGAGTTGTTTTGAAAAACTGCAAGAATTCGAAATTCGGTGTTTTCAAATTTTTGTACTTTTTTAATCGGAATTTTTGGCACACTTTTGCTGGTGTCGGTATAGAGGTATGCTATTTCTCCAGAAATTCACAAATCATAAAGCCAAGTTGACGTGCATAATTGCCTGGTTTTTGGGATTTCTACCATTGATCCCAACCTGGCACCCATGCTGTGAATATGTGCTCACCTGGGTTGGTCCAAACAACACTACTCCTTATGCCAGATTTCGAAACTCGGGGTCATATCTACTGATGGCTACTTTGGTATTATCTGCTGTGATAACGGTGATATCATTTGCCATTTCCGTGGCTACTGTTGCAATTCTTCGACAAAATAGTAAGCGATGTGGACGTTCTAAACTCGTAAATCCGCAGCATTTGATAGAAAAATCACTACTTATACAATGTGGCATTATATCCACTTCACAAATAATACTGATCACCTCATATTTCATTGTTAGCCATGGAGCTACACGGGAACCGGATGAAGCTGCCATTGCATACTTTATTTACAAGTTTATATTTTTTGCTGTGCTATCTGGAAACGGCGTCTATTATATTTTAGTTAACCGACATATTAGAACCAGCGTTTTGAGGCGTTTTCGACTGAACAACATACCATCGAAAACTTAGACGCAAGCAAATCACAAAAACTGGAACTAGGTACTATTTAAAAATCACGTGTGATGAGTCTCTTACATTAACAGAATGACTGCAGTCAATGCCTTAAAACTGCAGCCAGTGACGCTAACTTTAGCTTCGTAGTAATTGTGTCTGTGTGATTTCTATCAGTACTGCATACGTGTGAATCAAATTGTGAAATGTATGTTTTCTGTTGTAAATGAGAAAAGGGCTTACAAGTTTCTTGGGGCTGTGGTAAACTGGTTAGCATTCTCTAACGTCAACGCCAACGGTCCAGGTTCGATTCCCTTCATTTTTTTTCCGTTTTGATTAAATTTGCGGTTCTTTTTCTCGTAATAACTATTGCACAGCCCAACCGAATCACTTAAACAGGTCAGAACCTTATTTTCATTTAGCAAACCTAATATGCAGACAACTGCTGATAACATTACAGAACCAGATACATTAGTCGAAATCCTGTTCAATGAAAGCTGACACAATATGACCGAATCAGCATCTCACATTTAAAGCACATACATATCAATTGGTGACATTTTTTTACAGTTTTAACATCTGCCTCATTGCTGCTATGTTTACGATTGTGTGTTTTACTTTGATTTGTGCGGTTTTCGCAGATCACAGTCATGGTATGTTCTTTACTCAAAAAATGTTGCAAAACTATTGTAAAAGTTTCTAATCAACATCTAGTATCAATGAATATAAAAAATAAATAGACTTTAAATATGATCATGTTTCATTGAAAAAAACGACAAAAAGTTTTAATTAGCAATGGTCCATATAACAAAAATTTTAGTCAGTATACCGAAACATCGAATAAAGCTTGTAGAAATGATTTTGCTGATGAAAATTGTAAAAACAAATTGTAGAGCATATATTATGCAGTTTGTTGAAAATCGACCTCGAATAGGCAAAAAATTAATTTATCGATCTTATTTAAGTTGCAAGTAATCGTGATTCGTTTTTTTACGCCCAGAAGGTGTTCGATCACTGGTTGGCGCACAGATTCACCTCTTCCTGTGTTGGAGTTACAACAGGCTACGAGTAAAAACAAGAGTATTATTAAGCTACTTTTAAATACATGTAATTAGTTATTACAACTAAAATAGTAAACTAAGACTGTTTGCTGCTTTTATTTTCGCGTTTATTAATTACACTACTTTGTTTGCTAACAAGCATTATATTTCAGATCATCGTTTAGAACGTAGGAAACGAGAAGCAGCAGTGACCGAAATAAATGCAAAGTTGGATGTTGTTCAGGAAACGTTGAGAAAAAGTTACGAAGGCGCTACCAATGCTGATCACTTTGCAAAGTTGAAAACATCAATCGATTATGTCCGAGAGGATATCAAAGGCATCAAAGATTCCAACTACGCGTCAAAGGTTCTGGGAGCCGTCAATACTTTGGCGGGAAACCTGAAAACGTTAACCAACCCCGACGCAGAGCCAACAGCCATAGCTGCTAGCGTTCTGACGACTTTATCGGGATTCGCCACCTTGGCGCCACCCCCCGCGGGGCCGGCTGTTAGCGGAGTACTCGCCTTAGTAGCTGGAATTATCGGTGTTTTCTCGCCAAATTCCAAACAGAAGGATCTAGGAACCATTGTCGACGAAATAATCACTAAACGACTTGACGAACAATACCGAAACGAGCTTAGGGACGATATAGTAGGTGCGAAACGAGTTTTGTCAGCATCACAGGAGTATCTCGAAGCTTACAGAGGGACCAACATTACTCGAGATGACATCTATATGCTAGGAACAAACGTGCCGATATATCAAGGCGTTGCCTTGTTAGGGAAACTGGGCAACTATATTCAGCGACTAAGCGATCAAGCGTCACAGTATGTGAGTAATATTCACGACAGAATGAAACCTGCGGAAAAGGCCTTTGATATGGCAGAGCTATATTGTCAGCTGACCGGGTTGCGTCAATTGCTATTGGCTGATATGCACGCCGTGTTAAGCCATCAGCCTACAATACACGCCGCCGCACTCGGAGCCCAACGAGTCATAGACCACGCAAGGAGAGAAGACTTGCTAGCTCTCAAGCTGTTTCGACGCCCGCCGCGTCAACTGGCTATGGTTACTGGCTTGTTCTATGATCAATATGCCTATAAATACCCTGCGATTACAGCCTACATTGAAAGCACTAAGGTGATTAAGCTATTGTGTCGTTGTAATGGCAGTGCAACTTTGAGTAGTTTAATCGTATGAGTTATGAAGTCAATCTACTAAGTTAATCTAATCTGGTCAATTAAGTTTATAAAATAGCCCGTAAACTTTTTAAATATAAAACACACATAGTATCGTCCTAAAACAAACAATGCAACCTATAAGAATTGCCATTTGTTACTGAAAATAAAATGACCTACTATTATCGAATTTATTTCATGTACCAATGATAACTTGATGCTTAAAAAATCCCACAGATATTTTTTACCCGCAGTATTTGAATAGTCAAGTACATTCATAACTCTTGTTTTAGACCTTAGAAAATGTACAAAAATTAAAGTCTGGGTGCTGGACTATAAGAAACTCCCGGTATCATAATCTTTATCTTACCGGTACAAGCTCTACAATAAAAGCCAGCAAAACTGCTTCAAAATGGAACTTCGCTCATCTAAAGGAGGTGAATTCAATTCAAGTAGAACCTTGGTATGGTTTGAAACTGAACGGCAATGACCGATGCTACAGATGGTTTCAAAGCACGTACGAAGCAAACGTGTTCTGTAACTCGAATATGGGTATGGTTTTTGTATCAGTTAAACCTGAACATAAGTTATCCTACTAGTGGCTGTCCATTTAAAACTGGTGACTTGTATAGTGCGTCGCGTTTGTCAAGCCAAAAGTACTAACTTAGAAATGTCTTATTAGCTACTAGATCTGGATAAAGTCTAAAAAGCCTAACAAACAAGTTAGGAAGAACGGCTTGGTGTTAACAAAAGACTGAATTTACTGAAAAATTTAGCCTGGGAGAGCGATAGATACAATTGTAGTCTCAGGGCAAACGTCACAGCCGTTTCGAATGAAAATAACAGGAAGCTGGAAGACTAATGGAGGAATCTAACAGAGTCACATGATAGCCAAATACGATGATTGTTCTAAAGTGTGCTTCGTTTCTTATAGCCTTATCTAAAATTAGATTTAACGGATTAGATTTAAATTAATTTTGCTAATAACACAGCACAAAATGAAAATAGCCGGCTGAAATTTCGTTCTGCATGGCTTACATACAGTATCTCGGTGTGTGCAATGTCTCAGTAAATTACGTTTAACTGACGCGACGCTGCGTTATTGACGAAATAAAGTAAAATCTAATCCAATAAATCCAACTTTGGATAAGAGCCTTAGTCGGATATTAAATTATTTGCTTAGGGCCTATTCCTTTACCGCATTAAACGGACTGGACTTATTTTAGTCCGAGGTTTTGGAACGACAAATCGGACTAAACAGACTAAAAGAGTTAAAATAAGTCAGCGGCTTAATTTTAGTCTGACCCCATTCCAAAACTACCACTGACTGGACTAAACGGATTTAACATGCGCGCTCAACATTAGTGTGCATAGTCTAGTCCGTTTAGTCCGATTAAAAAGCAGCGCGCTAAAAGTTAAGTCCGTTTAATCCGGAGGTTTTGGAACGGTATTTTTCAGCATAATTTTTAAACCGTTTAGTCCGATTATAATTAACCCTTTAATCCGGTAAAGCAATAGGCCCTTAGACATTTGAAGTTTTTAAGTAGAATAGTGTCCGACAATATAGGTACCAATTTTACATCCAATTTGTACCGTCCTAATGTAGGTAACTGACAAAGTTGTATAATACAATAATACTTCACTACAACTGCAACGTTTCAGCTTTTTGTTTCAACACTTATGGATTGCGGCAAATGCACATGTTTTATTACTTTGTAGTACAAAAAATTTTATATGAAATTTTTTAGTAACTATTAAAAATTTTGTTCAGCACTGCTTGTGCTATTTATAGGCGTTCCACATCAGTTTATCCAAACCGAAGGAACGAAGCAGACAGATTTTGAAGTGTTCATTGTGAGCACTGGATCATCCTCAGCATTGCATCCGAAGGTAGAAAGCTCTGCGGGACAATTCAAAGCAGCGCGACTGAACGAAGAAGATTACCAGGGCGGATCGTTTTGGCTCTTGGAAAATGTATCTTGTTAATTGTTAATTGCTGACTCAAATAAATAATGCATTCAACTAGATGAATTTAAAGTTTCGTTGCATAAAATAGGAGACCTAATTTGTAAAAAAAATCACTACATTTGATCACACATTTGAGTTTGAAAGGTTAAACAATATTTTCAACTCGTCGCGGCGCCGATTTTATGAGAGAAGAGAAAAGTCTTTGGCTCATTCGTCAAATGTCAAATTTTTTAAGCCATACATAAACAATAAAATAAAACCAAAGTCGTGTATTCCGTCACTATATCTGAGCAGGGTTTTATTGTGGTCTCAGATGCAGCGAAATCCAGTTTACTAAATACCGTTTTTATTCGATTAATCATGATGATGATGGCTGCCAGTATGCACTCGCGTATAATGGCAACGTTTTGAAGGGTTCTGAGTTAAATTTTGATGTTATTGACATTTATGAAGGTTTGGCCCCAGTTAAGGGGGGGGGGCTACCTAAAAAAGTGAAAATTTTAGGTTCTCCGATTCACTTCAAATTTGCACACAATGTAGCCCCAGGGAAGGCGCATTGCAGATGTAACAAACTGGAACCAATGCTTTTGCCAATTTTCAACTAGGGGCTCCCAAAAATTCAATTTTACGTGTAAATCATAGGCGCAAAAAAAAGTTTTTTGTGGTTGCAAAGCGCACGTTTACTCGAAATTTTTGTTAACACTGACGAAGCTGATTTTTACATGATTCGATAGCGTAACGTCATATCTCAACCTCTATAATCCATTTTTTTAAATTTTTGCCCATGGCCTGAGCAATGACGTCAAATGTAAAATCACTCAAATTTGGCGGGTCCAAAAAACGGCCATTTTTTCACATTTCGCCCTCGATTTTAGATTTGAAAATACATATCGAAAATCCGGATCATACAATTTTGCGCATACATGTGGGCTACTACTATGCCAAGTTTCAGCCTGATTAGATTAATGTGGGTTGTGCTAGAACTGTCCAAATAAGGGCTACTTTTCGGCTTTTTGGCGTACTTTTGCCTACGTAAATACACTGGCAAATGCACTGAACGAAAAGTGCACCTTCAAGCTTAATTGTTCTTATCTGAGGTAGAGGTGCCTTGGGGGAGTAACATATGTGAAAATAAGCAAAATTGGAGAACTTTGATTTTTGACCTGGGTAGCCCCCCCCTTAAGGGGGTAGTGACGCGAAAGCAGTTTTGCTCATAGGGTGCAAAAAGAGATCTTTTTGCTTTTAACTTGTACGTTCACTGAGAAACTAGTCCAATGCTATACTGTTTTAAATAAGTACTGCCAGACAGTAGACTACCAATATCTACCAATATCTTGAACCAATCACCGATTGTAAACCAGACATTACACAATAAGGACATGATAATTCAACTAATTCAGTCAGATATCAGATTGGCCAGCTTGTGAAGCACACATAACGTGTCGACGCACGGTTTTTTGCCACAAATAAGAAAAATGAAAAATGAAGGTTAGTTTTTCTTTTGATTTTAAAATAAGAGTCTAAATTTTTCACAATTTATCATTATTGCTGTGAGTACTACACTGTTTACGCACAGTTTCACAGTTCAAACAGGTATTACTCCGCAACCACTCAAGCAATTTGCACTAAATTTTGTGTGCATAAACTACAACGTATGTCCTTTTTGTCTATGTAAACAAACTAAACAAATAAATTGATAATTGTGACGAAAAAATCGAATGTGAATAGGTTTTTAAAACGACATTTTTCCGACTTTGCGACCTCACGGCAAACAGTATACTGCATCAATTTTGATGAAACTCGGCGAAAATACTTGCATCAACATATATTTTTAAAATATATAAAAAACGATGTCTTATCTTTTTCTAAAAATGTTTTACAGTTACGCAAAATCGACTGCTTTCGCGACACTACCCCCTTAAGAGGACTTTAGTTTGTAGCCCTGAGGATGTACCGTACATAAGTTATATTAATTTTGCTGCAGAGTTAGCGTTTCCAATATTTTTTAGTACTGATTTTTTATGGTTAAAAATAATGTGCTTTAGACTAGCGAAGTGCCAATGTAGCTACCATCTTCATAAATACAGGTTCAAGATTTAAAGTCGATATTTATAGAGATGACTTGGTTGACTTATACTTTCGGTGCTTGCAGGCCGGTAGATTGAATTCTGAATAGAAAACTGATTACTGAATATTTGAATGTTGAGCTAATAGCTGAAAATCTGCATGGTTTTCTGCTAAATGGATCCACGGGTACTAATTTGCTGTTCGCTGCAAATTCTTGGTCAACCTGTTTTGATAATATGTGTCTGTGATAATACTATATTATCTGTGATAAAAATAATGTGTCGATGTAGATTACGTTGATTTTAAAAAAGCTTTAAATTCAATCATTCATCCTAAATTGATTCAAAAACTATGTAATTTTGAATTTTGGGGTAAATGGTTAAAACAATTGGGAGCGTTTTTGTTGAATCGAAGGCAGCGGGTTAAAACTAGCACATGGTTTTGTTTGTGGTCCAACATTATTTTTAATTCATGTAAATGATGATGTGTCTCCGTTATCTAATGATAATTTTTTGTGGTACGCAGATGACTCAAAATTGATCTTTGCCGGCCTTAAAAACACTTTCTTTTCTGGCTTTCGATGAATTTAGTTTTTGGGCTCAGCTATCGCAAATAGATATTTCATTTGAAAAGTCATGGATTTAGCGTTTAAGGGGGTAATGTCGTTTTCGTGGTTTTTGAGTTGAAAATGGTTAATAACTATATCGACTTGAGCATTTATATATCTACGAATCTTAAATTTTCGGAACATATGGCGAAAGTTGCTGAAAAAACTAACAGTGTTGTATTTGCTTGTAAGTAACTTTATCACAAGAGACCACAAAACGTTGTTAATGTTATTTAAGGGGGTAGTGTCGCGAAAGCAGTCGATTTTGCGCGACTGTAAAATTTTTTCAATGAAAAATAGGTCATTGTTCTGTATATATTCTAAAACTATGTTTCAAGGCAAATAGTTTCGCCAAGTTTCAGCAAAATTGACGCAGCATATAGTTAGCAGTGAAGTCGCAAAGTCGGAAAAATGACGTTTTAAAAACCTATTCACATTCGATAATTTCGTCGCAATTATAAAACTTTTTGTTTAGATTGTTTACACAGGCTAAAAGGATATATGTTGTAGTTTATGCACACAAAATTTAGTGCCAATTGCTTGAGTGATTGCGGAGTAATACCTGTTTGAACTGTGAAACTGTGCGTAAACTGTAAAGCACTCACAGCAATAATGATAAATTGTAAAAAATTTAGACACTTATTTTGAAATCAAAAGAAAAACGAACCTTTATTTTTTTATTTTTCTTATTTGTGGCAAAAAATTGTGAGTCAAAACATTACATGTACGTCACAAACTGGCCAATCTGATATCTGGCTTGATTTTTTGAACTTTTATGTCTCTATTGTGTGATGTCCGGCTCACAAATGGTGATTGGTTAAAAATATTAGTTGATATTGGTAGTCTAGTGTCTGGCAGTATTTATTTGACACCTTATGGCATTTCACTAGTTTCTCAGTGAACGTAGAATTTCAAGGCAAAAAGTTATCATTTTTCAGCCTATCAGCAAAACTGCTTTGGCGACACTACCACCTTAACTCGTATGTGTTACCTGTTCTCGCGCAGGCCTCAAAAGTTTGGTGTCCACATATTGTTAGACATATGTATCAACGTATTAAGGCGGTAGTGTCGCCAAAGCAGTTTTGCTCATGGGCTGCAAAATGAGAACTTTTTGCTTTGAAATTGCACGTTCACTGAGAAACTAGTGAAATGCCATATGGTGTCAAATAAATACTGCCAGACACTAGACTACCAATATCTACCAATATTTTTAACCAATCACCATTTGTGAGCCAGACATCACACAATAGAGCCATTAAAGTTCAAAAAATCAAGCCAGATATCAGATTCGCCAGCTTGTGAAGTACATGTAATGTTTTGACGCACAACTTTTTGCCACAAATAAAAAAAATAAAAAATGAAGGTTCGTTTTTCTTTTGATTTCAAAATAAGTGTCTAAATTTTTCAGAATTTATCATTATTGCTGTGAGTACTTTACAGGTTACGCACAGTTTCACAGTTCCAACAGCCATTACTCCACAACCACTCAAGCAAGTTGCACTAAATTTTGTGTGCATAAACTAGAGTATATGTGCTTTTACTTTGTGTAAAGAATCAAAACAAAAAGTTTTTTAATTGTGACGAAATTATCGAATGTGAATAGGTTTTCAAAACGTCATTTTTCCGAATTTGCGCCTTCACTGCTAACTGTATGCTGCATCAATTTTTCTGAAACTTGGCAAAGATATTTGCCTTGAAACATATTTTTCGAATATATAAAGAACAATGACCTATCTGTCACTGAAAAAGTTTTATAGTCGCGCAAAATCGACTGCTTTCGCGATACTACCCCCTTAAAGGCAATTCAAAAGCATTTATATCGGTTTTTTCCGACCTTAAGGCTTTAGATAATGTTGATCGGTGCAGAATACTGCAGTTAGACCCTCTGGAGTTATTTATGATGGCTACTGCTGGACAAAATTTCAACTTTTAAAATTTTGAATGGGTTAACAACTATTAATCCTTATGTTGTGGTTCGTTTTTCTCAAAATTATCGTATGACCCCTGGTACGATATGTAGAAATGAAATTAGCTCATCTTGACTTGCATTTCAATGCCAAAGTGTTAGTTTTCTAGTCATGTTCTGGAATGGTTTGCCTGGACGGGTTGTTGGTGCCCACAATGTAGCTAGTTTTGGATCAAGGCTGGTGTTGGCTAAACATAAGTTATGTAGATTTTTAAACGTTCATAAGTGTGTTGTGCTAGATCTATCTGGGCCCAATTTATCGAAGCAAAATGTTCGTCATCAGAAATGTTCGTCATCGAAAATGTTCGTCATCGAAAATTTTGGATTGATGGAAACATTTTCGATGACGAACATAACACTAAATTATAACAAATGTTCGTCATCGAAAATGTTCGTCATCAAAAATGTTCGTCATCGAACGTTCGTCGTCAGAAAATGTTGGTCATCGAAAAAGCAAAATTTCGTCATCGAAAACGCAAATGTTCGTCATCGAAAATGTTCGTCATCGAAATAGCAAATATTCGTCATTGAAAAAACAAATGTTCGTCATCGAAAAATTTTGATTTGAAAATTTAAAAAAATTTGAAATTTTTTTCGATGACGAGCTTTGGTTTTTTAGAACATTATTATGTTCTAAATGACAAAAGCTCGTCATCGAAAATTATTTCAACGGCGAACATTTCAACAGAGCTAGAGACATCCGTTGAAATGTTCGCCGTTGAAAATTTTTCGATGACGAACATTTGTTTTTTCAATGACGAATATTTGCTATTTCGATGACGAACATTTTCGATGGCAAACATTTGCGTTTTCGATGACGAACTTTTGCTTTTTCGATGACGAACATTTGTGATGACGAACTTTTGATGACGAACATTTTCGATGACGAACATTTTCGATGACGAACATTTGTTACAATTTAGTGTTATGTTCGTCATCGAAAATGTTTCCATCAATCCAAAATTTTTGATGACGAACATTTTCGATGACGAACATTTCTGATGACGAACATTTTGCTTCGATAAATCGGGCCCTGATTCTTTTTAATTTATTTTTACCAGCTTCTTCCAGTTTGTCAAGGCTTTGTCAAACATTTTACGTACTTAAAGCTGGGATTATACCTATTGAGTAAGAAAGAAAAGTTCAGCAGTTCGAAGATACAAATGGTACTCGCAGTTTTGGGCTGGACCAATAGAATGATTGGCTATGGTGCAAAAACGGCAAAATCAGAAACACTGCAAAATTGGGTAAAGGTCTACAAAAACTGGTCGCAAAATCTTCTGCAGAAAAGAACGCCCTACTACTTCGGTTTACATCGAACATCTCTTGTATTAAGTCTCTAAAGACAGTTTCTATTCTCGGATTCATGGCAATGTGTAGATCACAAGAAAGCATAGCTCTGAAAATATCGCATCTGCAATTTTGCCCTGGATATATAAAAATCACTATCTGATCCAGCAAAACCGACCAACGACGAAAAGGGGACTTAACAACAGTATCTGATTCGGAACTGGCTATAAACCCTTGCCAAATTTTGAAACATTAGATATGTTTGCTGCAATCAGTTCTGGGTTATAATGAGTAAGATCCATTATTACAATCATTAAACGTTACGTTATACTCCAGAAACGTTTATTGCCAACCGGGAAAGCAGTTTCATATGACACTTTGCAAAAAATTATTATGAAAAAAATTATGAAATCAACAATCAAAGAAGAAGATCTCCACCCAGTAAAATTTTCAACACACAGTCTCAGAGCAAGAGGTGCAACAGCAGCAGTAGTAAAAAAGTTCATAGAAATATAGAAATTGCTTCATATTTTTAAAATGTACCTTTACCTTAAAATTTACCTTGTATTGGGCACAAAGAAAACTAAAGCTCATTTACTTACTTTATTGGTTTAAGTGTTTCACTGACTACTATAATTAACATTATTACGTAGAAAAACGGAGTAATAAGGTATATATTAGGTGTTGCAGTATGAAAGGATTGAAGTTCAGGTAAAAGTTGTTGCTGAGATTTTTTTAACCTTTATGAAACTGCAGGCAACCAGGCAGGTTAATAATTTCATTTGCAGTTTCTGAAAGGGTACTCCTGTTAAAAATTAGTTTTATCTAACCAAACCGATACAGACATATTATTTTGTTTACCCAGGTTTTTTGGGTTGACCTTTTATGTAGCCAACTACAGCTGTTTTTACAAAACACTTCCATTTATCATAAAAACCAACAGATCCTTCAGACCTTCCAACTGGAGACTTCATTTTATGTCACTGCAATGAAGTTTCTCCTGATTTTTTTCGTTCTTGGCTGTGCTGTGGCGCATTTGACAGACGGTTAGTTATACAGAGATAATTTTGAAACTTATTAGGCAAACTTGAAAAAAGTGATGTAGATGTAAATTAGATCGAAATAGGTTTGCATTTGCACATGTATGAATAGAATGTATATATATGAAATTTTATGCAGCTTCCAATACAAACATATTACATAATAAATTAATAAATAATTAATAAAAAGTAAAAAAATAGTTTTTAAGATCATGAGCGCCGAAAGCGAGAAGCTGCAGTTTCCGAAATCAACACGAAGTTAGACGAAGTACAGGAGGCTCTGCGAAAAAGCTACGACGGCGCGACGAATCAGGATCAGTTCACCAAACTGAAGTCATCAATTAGTCTAGTTAGACAAGATCTAAAAGGAATGTCCAAGTCTAGTGACATAGGGTCTGTGCTTAGTGCTGTAAATACGCTCGCGGGAAATTTGAAGGTGTTTACGGATCCAAACGCAGACCCTACTGCCATAGCAGCTAGCGTTCTGACGACCTTGGCAGGATTTGCTTCTGTAGTGCCACCACCTGCGGGACCTGCAGTTAGTGGGGTTTTGGCACTAGTAGCTGGGATAATCGGTATTTTCTCTCCAAATTCAAAACAGAAAGACCTGGGAACAATTGGGATGAAATTATCACGCAAAAGCTGGACGACCAATACAGAGATGAGAGAAAGAAAAGTATAAAATATAAAAGCTCATATTTAAAATGTACCTTTACCTTAAATTTACCTTTATTGGACAAAGAAAACTAAAGCTCATTACTTACTTTTTGTTTAGTGTTTCACTGACTACTATAATTAACATTATACGTAAAAAACGAGTAATAAGGTATATATTAGGTGTTGCAGTATGAAAGGATTGAAGTTCAGGTAAAGTTTTTTTCTTGGGGTTAATAATTATGAGTGAAAGGGTGTAAAAAAACAAACCGAAAGACATATTATTATGTTTACCCAGGTTTTTTGGGTTGACCTTTTATGTAGCCAAATACAGCTGTTTTTACAAAACACTTCCATTTATCATAAAAACCAACAGACCCTGCAAATTTTCCCACTGGAGACTTCATTTTATGTCACTGCAATGAAGTTTCTCCTAATTGTTCTCGTTCTTGGCTGTGCTGTGGCGCATTTGACAGACGGTTAGTTATACTGAAATAATTTGAAACTTATTAAGCAAACTTGAAAAAAGTGATAGATGTAAATTAGATCGAAAGAGGTTTGCATTTGCACATGTATGAATAGAATGTATATATATATGAAATTTTATGCAGCTTCCAATACAAACATATTACATAATAAATTAATAAATAATTAATAAAAAGTAAAAAAATAGTTTTTAAGATCATGAGCGCCGAAAGCGAGAAGCAGCAGTTTCCGAAATCAACACGAAGTTAGACGAAGTGCAGGAGGCTTTGCGAAAAAGCTACGACGGCGCGACGAATCAGGATCAGTTCACCAAACTGAAGTCATCAATCAGTCTAGTTAGACAAGATCTAAAAGGAATGTCCAAGTCTAGTGACATAGGGTCTGTGCTTAGTGCTGTAAATACGCTCGCGGGAAATTTGAAGGTGTTTACGGATCCAAACGCAGACCCTACTGCCATAGCAGCTAGCGTTCTGACGACCTTGGCAGGATTTGCTTCTGTAGTGCCACCACCTGCGGGACCTGCAGTTAGTGGGGTTTTGGCACTAGTAGCTGGGATAATCGGTATTTTCTCTCCAAATTCAAAACAGAAAGACCTGGGAACAATTGTGGATGAAATTATCACGCAAAAGCTGGACGACCAATACAGAGATGAGATGAAAGATGAAATCGTGGGGGCAAAACGGATCCTATCGGCATCGCAAGAATATCTAGAAGCCTATAGAGGAGAACATATAACCAGAGATGACATTTATATGCTAGGAAGTAACGTCCCGATCTATCACGGAGTTACTTTACTAGGAAAACTGGCAAATTACATCGACAGGCTTACGAAAGAAGCTTTAGGCCACAAGGACAATATTCATGACAGATTAAAACCAGCTGAAAAAGCCTTCGATTTGGCGGAGCTATACTGTCAGCTGACGGGGTTGCGTCAACTTCTGCTTGCGGACATGCACTCAGTGCTAAGTCATCAACCAAGCATACACGCCGCAGCCTTTGGAGCACAACGAGTGATCGACCACGCTAAGCGAGAAGACTTACAAGCTTTGAAACTGTTCAGAAGACCATCGCGTGAAATGGCTATGGTCACTGGCTTGTTTTACGATCAGTATGCACACAAGTATCCAGCAATTTCGGCTTACATCAAGAGTACAAAAGTGAGCATTTTACTAGTAATTATATTTTGTTGTTTTAGCTAGTTGGAGAAGTTTTTCGGCTACATTACAGCAAATAGCAACTAGCAGTCTGATCTGGATAGAGTTCAGATTTGAATCCTAAAGTCTATTAAGGTAGCTTTCCTTCATAAATTTTTCTAATTTGCACAAAATCCAAGCTTTGGCTGTGTTTTGATCTGCCGCCATAGAATGGGCCTGCTTCCCAGTGACAGCTTTGTGGCAGGACTGTCACGCCTAACCACTTGGCCACCGGCTAGGATACCTAAGGCATCCTCGTGAAGTAACAGATTCTATGAAACATAAAGCCGACAGGTTTAATTTATATGAGATAGTGTTGTATGAGATAGTGCTAATTGATGCTCTGAAGCAACATTATGAATGAAAGGGTAATAGCAAAGCGTCATGCTGGTCACTAAGTTCAACAATTGGTAGCGACACCACTTCGATGGCACGGCATAATGGGTGCCAAAAAACAAGATTTAATACTTTTTAGCCGATTAATCGGAATGAGGAAAAGTTTATGACCGTGTTAAACTCCCTATTTACGCTACCATTGCGTTTAGTGTTTATAGCTCAGCAAAACCTCAACCGATTTTGACTATCTTAGTAGGTATCGATAGAAAACCTTTAAAAAATCTGAACTTTCAGGTTGTTTTTATTTTCAAATTTCATGCATCTTAAAAAATGCAAAAGCATTTTTTACTAATCGTTAACATCTTAAAAACTGCAAAAGCAGTGCCTCCATGGGAGAGTAACGAAGTATAGCGTGATACCACTAGGGGTGCTCTATCTAGAATATACCCAAAATACCCATTACTTTGTCGTTAACAACTAAAAATACGACTTCTACTAACTTGAAAAATAAAAATTACTAAATACTACAATGCTCAAATACCTATTAAAATAATAGTAAAGACTGACACAAAAAAATCTTAAGTACTAAAACAATCAAAAGTTGTGACATTTTAGGCGTTGGAAAATGTTGAAAGTCTAAAGCACAATTGCTGGAAAGCTCGCAATGCCCGGTATCGCGACTTGTACCTCACTGGCGCAGGCGGTACCCTCAAAGCTACCAAAACAGCGTCCAAGTGGAGCTTCGCCAGTATTGCCGATACCTCGCTTGGTAATGTCGAGCCTTGGTACGGTTTGCGGCTGCAGGGAGAAAACACTTGTTACAGATGGTTCCGCAGCACTTATGAGTCTGGCCGTTTCTGTGAAGCTCGTGATACAGGTTTGGTTTCGTCAATGTCTCTTAACTGAGCTTTATTCAAGGCTGGGGCTTTATTCGAGGTAATACGGTAGCTTGAATGTATGGTTCAATGAATTTAACTTGCTTGCAGACTTAGTTGGAAGCAAATTAGTACTTTGCGCAGGTTTTAGGCACCATAGTGAAATTAAGATTACATAATAAAAAAGTGAATGAAAGTTTCTTAAAAGGAGTGAAATACTATTATCTAGTTATGTATGTATGTGTTAATTATGTTTTTATGTTTCATTTAATGCTTAATTCTGTTTTTGTAAAAAAATGAAAATCAAACACACAAAATTTTCACCAATCTTTTATATACCAAGAAAATCTGCACAAATAAAGAATTGTTTATATTTTAGGAGTGCCTCATCAGTTCATTCAAACGGAAGGAAAAACGCATACAGAGTTCGAAGTTTTCATAGTTAGTACTGGATCATCCTCAGCATTGCACCCAAAAGTAGAGAGTTCAAGTGGTCAATTCAAAGCTGCTAGATTGAACGAGGAGGACTATGAAGGGGGATCTTTTTGGGTCTTGGAAAAAGTTTCTTGTTAATATACTTTTTTGACACGATCTAAAGTTGATTAATAAATAAAATCAGCAAACATAGCATGTACGCTATTGAACTTTGACCTGTTTCACTTTAGTAAAAACGGTTTAATAGTAAAGTGTTGTAATAAAAATTTGATGTTTGTAAGATTTTGAAACTTAGGTTGTTGAACAGTTTTAGATGATGTATTGTATCCTTCAACAGAGCTTTGGCATTACAATTGTTTTAAGTTGTCTGATTTTTTTAATTTTTAAAGCAGAACAAACAGTTTATCAAATGACAGTACCTCCATTACTAATACTGAACGTACACTAGCAACCGTAAACTCGAGATCAGAGGTGACGTCAATCCCTAGCCTAAGGGCCTATTCTTTTACCGGATTAAAGGGTTAATTATAATCGGACTAAACGGTATTCTGCGGTAGAGTTACCTGACTATATAGCAGTACTGCTATGATTTTCGACTGTTTATAAGCGAGCTTAACGAATTGACTAAATTTTACTTTGGTACTCGATTGAAATGAAATTAAAATTATTAAAACAACTGTTTATAGCAAAATTATACGTAAACAAACAACATCACTTAATATTAAGTATTTTTGCTGCCACAAGTTAATATAAAAACACCAACACAGTACAGAAGCAAGTATATAAACAAGAAGTAACATACGCTTACAGATATGATGCTCGAGTGGTACGTTATTTTGACAAAAACAACCAAAAAATATACGTCTTAATCCTAGTAATGACTACTAAATTTAAAAGTTTGCGCAAGCAATCAAAGCGTTCTGATCTTTAGTCGGACTAAATGGACTTGACTATATGTCATGTTAGTTAAATGCAAACTTTAAATAAAGTGATAGTCATAGAACTACATACTAGTTTAGAGACTAGAGGTGGAGCCTAAATGTTTATTGTCAGTTAAGGCCAATTCACACGAGCGCGCATGGCGTTCCCCATGGCGCATTGCAGGGTGCTTGAGCGGGTGCATCAGCTGATTTCTATGATTAAAAATATTCACAATCACAATGTCTACACTGTAGTATTTCATACAATGCAGCAGGTAGAGTGCGTGTGTAAACAGTCTAATTATACCGCCTGTGCGATAGCTGAAACGCCCGCTCAAACTCCATGGCGTGCGCCATGGAGCAAAGGTTAAGCCCTGGTGTGAATAGGCCTTTGGTGTGTTTCTCTTTGAAGTACGTAACGAATATACATATATGTACAACACATACAATTGAAGATAGAGACAGAACTTTACCGCACACAGTACATTACATATCTAACAAACTCCGAAACTACACAAAGTTGTAAAGCATATGAAAAATAAATATTCTCGCTTTTAAAATTGGAAAGTTTCAGTCTGCTACATAAATCCGGCGTGAAAAATTTATTAAGAAAGCTGCTTTGATAGAAAATTATCACCGTCATGCACAAATTTGCAAAAAAAGTAGCTAGACCGTAGTAGGATAAAAAAACTTCTTCAATTTAGTGACTAGGGCCCGATTGCATAAAGAATTGCAACGGGATTTGAAATTTCAATGACCGTTCATTTCAACAGCCGGTGACCTTAACAAATTTTTCATTAAAAAAGCACAGTTAAAAAGAAATTCACATTTTTCCGGCTAAACTCACACAGTTTCACAGTTTATTTTATAAAATTCAATCAGGTTCAACGGCCGTTGATTTCAAAGGCTGTTAAAATGAACGCCCGTTGAAATTTTTATACAATTGGACCCGTAAGTGACCACGGGTAATGCTAGCTGACTATTTGTGAAAAAATGTCTATATATATATATATATATATATATATATATGAACGTTTTAAAACTATATACATCAACTTTCATCAATTTTTTACATTGATGAAAGATGTTTCATGCTTTTTGCAAAAACGTCGGACAACCTTTTGACTGACTAATTCGGTGATAAAACGGATTTCACGTTTCACACCTTACATGCATGCATACATACATTGTGCATAAGACATATGTGAGAAACACTAAATTTGGAATTTCATTAATATCACTGAGGCCATAAGTAGAACCCAAGCAAGTGCAAATGCTGGGATGGCTGACCCATTGACCAATTCATCCCCTGGGGCTGAAATGAAAAGCAGAGTAGCAGATTTAAGTTATTTATGGTTATGTCTATTTACATATTATTCAATCTAATTATATTTATTTTCATTTATTTTAGTTTATTATTTATCATCATCTTATTTACTATTTTCGATAGTTATCACACTATAACAGTATAACGGCTTGATGTCAGTATCAAGCTTCGCAAATATATAGAGATTTTTATAACAGTTCTAATAACTTGTACAAAACTTTAAGTTAAATCAAGTAATTTTCGTTTCAATTAAAAACAGTAGTGAAGTTCATATCTAAAAATTTTAGATTTCAACTAAAAACATATTACCTATGTACTTTATTCAGTGGTGTAGTGTTCTTGAAAATATGTACCTTTCAACCGGTATTTCTTCATGCTGTCCCAGAAACTGCAAGAATCCGATCTCAAATTTTCCGCGATATAAATATCCTCGCTTCCGAGCACAAGAAATTGATTCTTTTGTTCCGATTTCATTGGCGGCCAAACTCCAGTGGGGGCAGGCTGTCTAAAATACATAATTAAACATATGAATAATACTTAATATCAACTTAATTTAGTCAATTTCAAACTGCTTCTTTAAAAAAAACGTGGTATTTAAAAATTCAATTTATAATCTTAGATTGAACAAAACTTATGTGGGCACCTGGGGTGAGAAAGAGCCTGCTGGGCTGCAAATTATTTGAGGTTTCCCTGAGATTCGAACCGCCCATCTCTGGATCTGCAGAGCACCGCTCTATTTGAACTACGTACTGGGCAAATGCTGAGCTGACCCTAAAGGGGTGACTTTCGACTTTCGCTATGGTGACACTTCGCATTGTCGACAAATTTCAGTTGAGTTTAATATTGACAATTTGTCTCCTACAGTAAGACTGTTGAGATTGAAACAAACAGAGCAGACAGACTAGCAGGCACATTAAATGTGCACGTATGCACGCTCACAATGATACATGGTTCAAATACACAATACAATGGTCCAAATTTTGGGGAGGGGGCTCTCCTGCAAAAATTTTCAGGACCCTTCCCCTTGATCGACAAAAATGCCCATTTCTAAAAAAGGTACCATTTCAAATCACTCACTCCCAAAAACAAATTTTTTGGGACCCTCCCCCGGATCCTCAATTTTGGAAGGTAGTCCGCCACCATGTCCCCATGGGTTTGTTGTTCACTGACAAAGAACTAATAACCAATTAAGACTGACTTAGGGATGACTACCTATTGTAGATTACTGTATATGTGAGAGAAACTTTTCTGACCTTAATATTAAATTCATCCATTTTGTCACCAATACAAAGTGTCGACAAAGCGAAAGTCAACTGTGCGCATGTTCACCGTTGACAGATACTTAAATTGTTTAGTGTGGTGACCCCGTCGACATTTCGCATTGGTGACAAAAGTTTAATAATTGCAAAATGTCATAAAGGTCTCACATCTACAGTAATCTACAATAGGGTCAGTCCGCACACTAGACTGGCGCCTCAGTAAACACTGGACATGTGTCACCAAAGCGAAAGTAGCCAATGCGAGTGTACTCCCTACCTACATTTGAGACTACTGTCATTAGCACCAAAACATATCTACAATAAATTAGCAATATCTTGACAATATATTATCAAATGGACATTGAAAATATATAGATACAAAACAGTTATAAAAGTAACTTTCTCATTGTAAAACTAACCCATATTTGGCAAAATTGGTCCAAAAGTTGATAATTTTTTCCGAAAAGTCGACATCAGAAGATGAATATTGTCGAGGATTGGCAATCGGACGACCGAAGATATATGCGATTTCATAACCGTGCATTGCCCCCATCCAATGCGGCCACGGGTTGTTCGAAATACGCTTGTGAAAGTCATACGCGAACACATTTTGACCAGAAAGTTGCTTGTACAAGTTGAGAAACCGTACCACACTGCAGGAGAAGAAAAAGTCACCCAGCAGGTCACTGGTACGATTCCGGAGGTATTCATTAAGATTAGAATCTCGACAGTCGTTCACGCCGCTGTACTGATAAGCAGTGGATTTGATAAGTAAAGGAGGGACGTAACCTTTAAGCATTGTTTCCACGCAGTAATTGAACTGCTCAGGCGTCAATAGACTTTGCCCGATATGGTCAAAGTGCTTTGGCAAAACATATGGTAACCAGAAACTTCCCTCGTCTTTCATTATCCCTAAAAATAGTTTATCCCCAAGACTGACTAAAATTGGTCAAGACATAACAGTCATGCGAATTCATTACAAAAAAATAGATTTGATGACAGAAGAGTCACTAAAAATCCGTAAAAGTTAGGAATGTTATAAATTTATACTTATTTAGAAATTAAAATTATTTGTTTTACCTAATGGTATAATTGGCTAAGCCTTTGATATTAATTTCAACTAAGACTACAGTCCTACAAGCAATTTTGTTTTTAAAAAAACGGCCACAAAAAACAGGAATCAAAATTTCAGTGTTCTCAAAACCAAACCTATCATAATGGGTGTTTTTTTGAAGTCCCCTTCCTCGATTGCACTGATGACATGCTTTGTGAAAAAATTGTCGTCTTGGCAAACTGGCACGAACGGAAATTCCATGACTCGCGTTGGCACCTTGATGATGGCTTTAGTCAAAGCGGCTGCCGGCTGGTCCTACAATAACTTTTAGTAAATAGAACTTTACAAAAGCTCTGCCAGCTAAGCCAGCCACATGCCTATTTGTTGGTTCTGCCTAAATGTCGAACAGAGGCTATGAGAAAAATTTTCACAACTCTTTGCTCAATAGAATGGAATAAGATGCAAATGAATAAACGTTTGAGAAAAGCAGAATCAGTGTCTGAATTTCAAAAACTTAAAAATAATTTTTAACCAATACTAATTTAAATATGTAATTTGCTGTCTAATGCACAAACGAGCAATAGCTCATGCATTTTCGACAATAACAGTGGAATGCATAAAGGCAGTCTAAAGGCAGTCTTAGCTAAACGCAGTCTGGATTACGTTTAACAAAACTAGCCTAAGACCATCGTTACGAAATGTCAGGTGATTTTTGCACACGCTAAAGATCTAAGACGATGTTTAGTAAATGTAGTAAAGACTATGTTTAGTAAAGACGATGTTTAAATGTTTAGTAGTAGTACATAGTAGTAGTATAAACTACAGTTTGCACCAACCGTAATCTCTCGCTGTTCTCGAGTGCTGTTCACCATTTTACAATATTCAAACAAGTAGGCCCCAAAAGGGGGCAAAGTTCCTTCCCCGGTGTCTACCTTTCAGGTTTAAATAAATTGGTTCTATTCCATACTTTACTGTAAGTTACACTGCGTACCTTACCCTACTTTATACCTAGCTTATTATTACCTAACCTAACTACGTAGTACGTACAAAAACAGTGCTGCAGGATGTTAAGCATCCCGCTGCATCAAGCCATTAGGATCAAAAATTACGCTTTGATCAGAGCTGAGCACATCAGCTCTAAGAAGCGATAACCAGTGTTGTCCAGCGGTACTTAAATACTGCTGTTGAAACATTACGGTGCCGAGTCTACAAAATTCTGTCACTGTTCACTATTGTTACAGACAGCATACTTGCATTTATTGATTGATTGCATATACGCAGACAAAAATAAAGCAGCCAGCACCCAGCTGAATTTACACGTAAAACATATAGGCGATCAAGCGTATGCAGCAGTGTTTTGCACTGCAGCATCTATGAATCAAAACAATAGTTCCTTCTCTAGAAGGAACAAAAAATTATATTCAATGTATGGTGATTAGTTAATGGGTGCCCATTATCGAGAAAGCAGTGAAACACATGTAATGCAATACGTCTTTTAGGGTGAAATGTGATTAGTTATTCTCTAGTTATTGTATTCTCTAACTGCTTTTCCTATTTTGGTGCAAGCCAGTTTATAATGTGGTCAAAAACAGTTAAACATTTGGGACAAAATAGGAAACGTCTCTTCAGGTTTACTTACTGTATTCATCGAAAATTTATATTGAAATCTTCATATATTTTGTATTGTCTCAGTAATCAGTTAATTTTAACCTAACTTTAGCAACACAAATGTAAAATGTACTACTAAGCTACTGGTATAGCAAAACATTTTTTACTTAAACACCTTTTTCCGGATACTATTTTCAAACCGGTTAGTCCAATTATAATTAACCCTTTAATCCGGTAAAGGAATAGGCTATGTGTAACAAAAGCAGTCCGACATACCTGTAGACACTCTACAATGATTTTGACCGGTGTATCAGGTGTCGTGGGACAACCCAAGGCATCAGCGAACTGTAGTGCTTTGTCATACGCAGTGTTTTGCGGAAGACACGCCCACGTGTTAAGCATGGTCCCGCTTTGCATGATGGCGTATTTGAATAGATTCTGACTTCCTTTTGCCACCAAGTGGGAACTAACACTCGCACTACCGGCGCTTTCGCCAAAAATGGTGATCTGCTGCCGATTCCCGCCAAACGCTTCGATGTGATCGCTGATCCAGCTCAGAGCTAGCTGCTGATCTAACAAACCAGCGTTGCCCGGAGCGGATGTGGTGTTGAGATAGAGAAAGCCAAAAGGACCGACCCTAAAATGAAGGCATTGAATGAAGGTATTGAATTCAGGTTTACTGTTTTATTTCTCAACTTCCTTTCAAAAATTTATTGAATTTTAATGTAATTTTTAATTTAATTGATTTATTTATCTATTTATTTAAAATTCCCACTGTTGTGATTGAATACACTGAGCTTGTAAGTACCCATTAACAAAATTTTATGAAATAACATCTACATATTAGCGACTATAGCTAATCTGAATACGAGACATGAATTTATGTAGTTTATATTCTGATCGTAAGGATTCATCCGTAATCTTGCCGAAAACGGATCAGAGCTATCGACATTTAATAAAATTAAATGTCTACTTGTTTTGTTACTACTTGTCTTTCAGGACATGGGGACAGAAACAAAGATAAACTGCAAATTAGTATTGTGAAAATTAAAGCAACACAGTCATTTTGCTTATTTTTTGCACAAAAGCGGGGCTAGACCCAAATTTTGGTCATGCAAAAAGACTTTTAAAATTGATTGTGCCGTTTGTTTGGCAATCATTTAGGGACAAAACAAACAGCACAAGGACAAGGACAAGTATGAACAGAGCACCCGGCCTTTACCGGCAAGACTTGTGAACTACTTCAGATAGCTCAGTTATTTCAAAACACTTCAAAAACTGACCTATAATTGATATTAACAACGATCACGTTTCCAATGGAGGCTAAATAGGCTCCGTTATAAAGCTCCAGGGAGGGACTACCGGAATAAAAACCGCCACCGAAAATCCATACCATAACAGTCGTGTTATAGGCGTTTGCGGGGGTCCATATATTCAACTGCAAACAGTCTTCGTCTAAAGCGTCTGCGTTCCACATTTCGGACCCCTTAAAACCGGGAAACATTGTGTCTTTTTCCTGAAAGCAACTTGGGGGTGTTTTTGTGGCCACAAGTTCGTCTTTCCATTTTTCCACCGGTCGGGGAGGGGAGAATCGGTGCCGGAGTAACGGTGCCTGAGCGAACGGTACCCCCAGATAGGTATCAATCAATTTTCCCTTAACGTTTGACCGTTTTCCCCTGATTACACCCAAGTCTGTGTAAACAACAGCGTCATTTGAAGTGTCCACGTCTATAAATTGAACAGCTACCAGCAATAATAGGAGTACCATACTAGAAAAGTTTGACAGAAGGGCAAACTATTGAGTTACGAAATTGGAGAAATATAATTAAAATTTGTTGCAAATATATTTTTATATATAATTTTATATATAAGATTGTAAGCAAAATGGACCATTTATGATTGGGCAAGGCAGTCTAAAACAGAGATGGCATTAGCTAAATACAGAAAAGTGTAAAGTAAAAAATTATTATTCGAAAATGCGACTGTATTGCTGTGGTGGTTGCACATAAATTTTTGCACTATCCTAATCCATATAAAAGTTGCAGAGTATTACTTATTCACATGTTATAATGTTATATACAAATTAATTAACTACTTATAAAATCGCCTGGTGATCCGGTTGAAAACCCACCTCGTGTGAAACAGGCTTAAATCTGCACTTTGCTTTTGTAATTAAAAAAGCTCATATCAGAACCATATAAAATTAAAATAAGGATAAAGATAAGGATAAGGTTAAAATATGGATAAAATTTAGATAGGTACTCACAAATTACAGGTGTGCAAAAATTTCAAAGCATCCACTGAAAATTTATCGTAATATAAATTTGCAAATTCGGAGCGGAATAGTGTCAGTAGATTAATTCAATTTCTGTAATCTACACCGACAACGCGAAAATGTTTAGCTCAATTAATAAAAGTATCTTTCGGTTTTAATAAACAGCAGAAATGTAAATTAATATACTTACAGGATCAAATATTTAATTACGCGGCTTATATTTCACAGGAATATTCGGTCCATAAATATTATTAAATAATCAGTGGATAAGCTACGTAAAGAATAGCAATGTAGTAAGTGTTAAATTTTATTCACTTAAAACTTTATTTCAAACTACTAATTCCATAACCAGAGCATACACACAAGACTTGGAAAATTTTGATCGTGTAAATTGACAGAATACAGATCCCAGTCCCAGTTTCAATCAACAAAATCTGGTGATTCGATACGAGTTCATTATATGAAATCATTACGAATCACCTGATTTTTCACCTACAATTGTTACAATTGTAAGACTTGTAAAGTTGAGCAACAGGTCCCAGAACTGAGAGTCTCACCAACAGAATAACTTTGCAAACAGCATATTCAAGCAGGCATGGGAAACAAAGTTATGCTGGAAATTTAATGAAAGTAGATAATCCAAAACTAGACAATTTTTGTAGGTAATTGGTATTTATGAGTACTAAATATGAGTAAATTTGCTTCTATTATTGACTTCCACTTGTGCAAGCAAACAAGCAAAATACAAATAACTAAGTCAACAGACTAGTTTGTGTTCAATTATTTTGGAATGTAATGGGACCTATTTATTGCTTATAATTTTTCTGATTTACCTAATTTTAGGCCATTAGTAATTAAAATCTAAATCGAAATCAAAAATCACCAGCCTATGTACAATATTGAAAAATGTGAAAAAATAAACTTTTATAAATACAAATTATTAAATGGATATGGACCAAAACAAGTTTATAAAGTATGTCAAATGCTTAATTTCTATCCCAGTTCATTTCAAATTCATTTGAATCAGGAACAGTTAAGCCTGGTTCATACTCGTCCCTAAGCGTTGTCCCTGTCCTTAATCGTTGTCCTTGTCCCTGTCCCTAGGTGTCCTTATCCCTGTGTCCCCATGCTTTGTCCCTGTCCTTAAGAAATGTCCCTAAGGTCTGTAGGGAATGTTCTTGTTCCTGTCCTTAGAGGTGATTGATTCATACTCCTTGAGGACAAGGGAATAGTCTTTCTCACATGAACTAATGCTCAAACGCCATTAGATAAACTGCGTTTTGTTTAAAGTACCTTGAACAAGCAACAACTTGCTGCAAAAGAAAATTAGTAAAACTTTTACAGTAGTTTGTCATATTTGACAAAAAACCTGTTGCGAGCTCATTTTCTATTCCAATTTAGATCCAAACTCTCCCCAAACTGCACATTTTTTTGCAAAACATCCTGAGGCACTGTAACGCATGAAACCTGAAAAAGCCAAGCTATTTTTCTAGAGCAAAGAGCTTGATACATAATGGCATGTATGATTTTCTAATACATAATGGAAGAGTACATAATGGGAAGTACACCATATTTTGCATTAAAATATAATTAAAACTAGGCCTATAAAATGGCTAAAACCATGGTTTAACAAAACCACTTATGTGAAATGCACCCTTAGTTGTTACACAAATAATCAAAATTGAGCTGCTCGCCGTGAATTCTTTCAACTGACTGACTGTTTGATCTATAGGATGAGGGAAATAAATCGCTAAGTCCTTTTCTGCATATTGCCCACCATTTGGTAATACAGACATTGTACTGTAAGTCTGAACCAAATTTATGTATTTTCGTGCAAATATATTTAAGCATGAGCTTATACATACGCCTATTTTGATGTCTTAGGATTACCTCGGCATTCCGGAAGGCAAATATTAGCGTTCTAGAAAAACATAAAAAAGTAAATTTTAAAGTTATTTTTTTAAAAAAAGTGTATTTTCGAAGTCTTCAGGTCAAGAGGAATCGATTGGTAGCAAAATTATGCAAGCATTATTAATTTGGCTAAGTATGTATAACAGAAATTACGGCTGATTGGGAAATAACAGAAAAGACCCGATAATAATTAAGTTGCCGCAAATATATTTTCATTAAATAGTAATTCTCAAACTAGGAAATTTTATTTTCATTAAATAAGTTTGTATACTCATATAATTGTTTATTTATTATTTACATGTGTATAATACAGTGCAGTGCAAGATCAACATACAGCAACAGCAGCTGCATTCGAAGATTACACTTACACATTGATAAAAGTGCGCAAAGACACTGAAGTCCATAGACATTGTCATTACGCAGTGCACGATCATACAATTGCACTGAACATTCGGTCACATAAACACACACAGCGCTAGTGCATTAACGCACCCCAAGGCACTATCGTGAGCATTGAGCATTGATACACACACACACGCACACACAAGTATGCTTAAGTTTATCACGTAGCCCAGCGTTTTTGTTCTGGGCCATCATAAGGACCTGTTGCGGTGTGCCGCAACAGGAAAAAGTAATCAACCCTATTTATAGGCTGAAAAAAAAGACAATCCAAAATTTCGGATATGGGATTCGAACTCTGATCCATGAAATGACTATATGATGAATACGGCAACACAAGCCCACGTCATTCTTTCACTAGTAGTCGAGATAGTCTGTGATTGGCTGTTCTTCGTGTCACATGTAGTCACTGCCGTATTTTCATTGGCCGAGTTGCTTAGGGACAGGGAAAAAGTAGAACATTGCTCAACATTGCTTAGGAACATAGGGACAGTCCTTATGGCTGCTTAAGGACAGTCCCTAAGCTGCATAGGGACAAGTATGAATCAAAAGCAGCTTAGGGACAGGGAAAAGGAAAAGGACACCAGAAAAGTATGAATCAAACCCGCATAAAGACACGAACATTTCTTAGGGACAATGACAGTCTTTAAGGACGAGTTTGAACCGGGCTTTACTGTCCCTGAGTCAAATAAATAAATCATGTTGCTTAATAAAGTTAGAACGTACCTACAGGTAATTTCGTTTTTTTGTTTAAAATAACCTGGGTTTAACCCCGTTAAAAATGATATACAGGATCAAAAATTGTTTTTAAAATTAAAAGTGCAATATACTCTAACCAGATGCCGACAGATGTACAAATTTACCAGAGTTAAAATATTGGTAATTTAATTAAACCAGCAAGCATCTATTTTGTCTGTCATCACAGCTCGTAGCGACAATTCATCACTGAACAAGCAACAGACAAAACGCGCCGAAAATAAACAAAGTATAACCGACGCAACAAAAAAAATAGTAAATGCTGTGCAAAACATGGTGGAAGAGTGTCTAGCAAATGTAGAAAAATCTCAATTTTTGACATTCTCATTGAATATCACTGTTAAAAAAACGTCCGTTTGGGTGTTTTTGCTTTCAAAGATTTGTGCTTGTCCTTTTATCGGAACAATTTTACGGACGAGTTTTGGTCATTTTTGGGTAGGGTGGCCAAACTTGTTTCAAAACATAAAAATATTCATCTGTCGGAACTGTTCCCGGTGAAAAAATTGTTTTTCAAAACTTTATGGTTTATTTTACATTTGCATTATATGATGTCGGATGCTAATTCAGCGTATTAGAACAAGCAAAATAGTCCATTAGAATGTTTAGCTGAAAAAATATCGCCGGATATTTTAACGGCAAACGTTTTCAACGACAAATATTTCAATGGAAAATTGAATCAACACAGCACTTTTAAGTTTTTCAGAATGTTTATCGTGATTAAAACCCGGAGCATTGCTGTTTCAAAGTGCAACAGGACCAGAACAACTTTTGGTCAACAACAAAAAACATTTTGATTTCTGATGCTAAGTTATGCTAACTTTTTGTAAACAAACTTGGCTTTAACTGTTTGAATGAAAAATGCCACATATTGGTTTAGTTCAGAAACTTAGTTTACACAGAATCCTAATAGAACAGTCCTAGTTAAAAAACTGAATGTTTAAAACTAAAATAATGAATGAATGAAAATGTATCCAATCAAAACCCAATCTATGTTGCCATAAACGAATGTGATTGGAGTAATTTATATGATTTTGCATATACCTATTTCATAGGTCAAAACACCTGGGCCTTTAAGTATGACCTTTAACTTCACAACCCACAGACCGTAAATCTTGCGTGACCCTCTATTTACAAGTTTTAAGCATCAGCTGAATTTACGAAAATCTCGGAAAAAGACCAACGAATGAAAAAATGGATAAAAAGCAAACTACGTATTTGTGGGTTTTATGATTAGCAGCTAAATAAGGTTAAATATCGCCTTTAGCTAATGCTAAGAGTCTTTATCTAAAATCCTCGCGTCACTACACTTATACGACACTAAATACTTTTTCAAAAACTTTTAATAAAATGAGATTAATAACCAGCTAATAAATACGATTATGGTTTCAGACAGAGCTGTTGCGATTAAACTCGCTTTGGAAGATACTTGAGAGACATTTTTACTGTTACTTTTTGTACAGCACATTTGATATATCAAACAATGGTAAAAAGGTAAAAAGTAAAAGGTGAAGGTAACCCACGGACATAAAATAACCCTTTAGCGCGCTCCACCATCGGGAACGGTACTCATCTCCGTTACAGAGCTCTGGAGCTCCAGGGGGCCATTTCTAGAGTGACTACTGACTACATCCGTTGAGCGGGGGCAGCCCCTCAAGACATAATGCCCTAAACGGACCCCTGTTTTTACATAATTGTGGTACCCATTTACCGACCAGATGAAAATGAGCTTAGAAACCGAATGCCGTAACCACTCGGCCACACTAGCCACCAAACTATAGTAATCAATGATAATCTGATAGAATGTTTGACAGAAACATACTAATTACATTTAATTGTATGTACACTAATTATTATTCTAATAGGTACATCCCTATTAAACTACTGTAGTACATACTGTGAAATAGGATATTTAAAGAGTTCAGTTTCAGTGATAACTCAGAATTGGCCTAGTGCCTCAAATGGTTAATTAGAAGAGAACGCTGGTCTGCATTTATACAGATAATTTGCGTTCGAATTGTGACACAATTGTAGCCGGTTTGTAATAAAACCAAAAAATACACACTAGCTCAAGTTAATAATCAGTTTATAAATTTAGTTTAAATTTAACTTTCCCTGGAAGTCACTATTTATGTATTTAAATAAGTATGTCAGTGCAGTGAAACTGAAACTTCCGCTTTTGCAATATATACTCCTCCTCAGATGAAATTATTTTATTGATGAAGCTTACTAAGACTGAGTTTTTGAGAAAATAGCAATAAATTAAAAACATGTGAGAAAAACTATTCACTATTTAAACACTTTTGAAAGATAAGAAAAGCTGATAAATTTTCCAAGCTACTGAAAACGTTTTTGGGTTTATGCAGAAAATGCTTGCAAAGCTGTTTATAATTATGACATCCACACTTTAGGTAAAAAAGCTGAAAATACAAAATAGGTACACTGAACTGAAACTAAATAAATACATGAATAAATAAATATACATTAAGTAACAAAAATTAAAAAACCCAGAAAGTTATTAAATATACATATGCGAACAATCATAAAGTAACTATTAGGTTGATAAAATACAAGTATAGATAAACTAAAAATTAGTATAATCAAAAATAAATATACAACATTAAACAAGCAATCAGATGACCACATACATATAACAAAAATTTAGCAATTTTTGTACTTAATACCAACTTTATCTCAAACTACTGTTGAAAGAAATTCAAATACCATAAATCCGAAAAAAAGAAATAGCGGTTCCAGGAATCGAAACCAGGCCGTTCGCGTCGATGCCAAGAGAACTAGCCACTACAACAGGAGCCCCAACTTTCCAAAGGCCCTATTTCTGATTTAGACCACTAGTTCTGCTCCGTTACCGTGTTCGAAAAATCGCTTTGTCGAAGATGTGCAAAACCTGTCCCAGATAAAATAATTAATTACTTTACACAAATTTCAGAGCAAACCTGTCCGTACTCGGACGTCCGTACGGACTTGTGCTGTGCAACTACTGTACGTACTTACGTAACGGCAAGAAGCAACATTTACATACACATATGTGGATTAGCCAAGCCAATAAGACCAAAATTCAACCAATGAGAAACATTTTTGTTCCTTCTACAGAAGGAACTATTTTTACGCGGCGACCTCAGCCGCCGCGTATATACTATATTACAAAAGTGCAATTAACACGTAGGCCGCCGCGTATATACTATATTACAAAAGTGTAATTAACACGTATCTTTTGCTCACTGTGTTAATTGCACTGTAAAATTGGCAGGTCTGAAAATGCATGACTCGAGTGTGCGTGTGTGTTCATCGTGTGTGCTAATCTTATCTCAGTGTATAATGCAGTGTGATGTGTATAATTCGTGATGTTGAGCGCCAGCGTTGATCTTCGCGGGTTGCGAATGTGTATGTGGGTTAATATCACGTTCGCAAGTATCGTTAAGTGCTAGAAACTTTTTACGCGGCGGCCTCAGCCACGCGTATACACTATATTGCAAATCCGTCCTATGATTATGCACGTAAACTTACCGATTTCAGTATAATCTGGCTGGCAGGTCTGCAAATTACAGTGTTTGTGTGGGCGTGTATGTAACTGTCTCTGCGTATTCTATCACTTATGCACGTAGCTACACCCTGGTCCTTGGTCCAAACCTTGGTCCTCTTGGACGACCTTCGTCTTTTTTTGGTAACGAAGCTTTGTCTTTTTGGACAAACGTTCGTCTTTTTGGACCAAGCTTCGTCTTTTAGGACAAACCTTGGTCCTTTTGGACGAAGCTTCGTCTTTTTCTGGTAACGAATGCTCGTTACAGTAACGAATTGGAAACTTTTTTTAAATGTACTGTACATACGTGTGTAAACAATGCGCCGGTAACAGGCAATACTCACATGCATGAATAGGAAATCGATAAATCAGGCACAATAAGTCAGTGCAGTCGTTGACATTGACAGTAAACGAGCGGCGGAGTTGGAGCTACCTATGCCCAAGTGACTGGCACTTTTGCCCAAAGTTAATGTTAACTTTAATTTAAATGTACTCCGTATTTTCAGTTTTACGCACCTAGGTATATATATGTACGCAACAGTTTTGTTACAAATTATGCGAACCAGATATTTTTAACTATCGATTTCAAGCGCTACCGTACTACTTAATTTTGGACCCAAAATTGGCTGGGAACAAGCAGAAGCTTACTGCAAAAGTAATCCAGTGAGTGAGCACTAGCAGGGTGAACGTTTGACAACATTAGACCTGTTGCGCAGTAAAATCTAACCGCAAACAAAAGTAACTTTTAATAATTCCAATAGTGCATCATTGAAAGAATATGACACTGCCTGAACTAGTCACATTGTTTTAACTAATCTTGTGCAGTGACCAGTTCACGTCGGTAATTGTAATAAACGCCAAGTTTCAAGTCATCCCCGTACACAAAGTCCCAAACTGCAGTCGATTTTCTGCTTTAGTTTAGTTTTCTGAGCTCATATTTTTGCTTTCTAGGCGGCGTAGCTTTGGGCAAATTGAGCAGTACTTTTAACAGAAGGAGTCATTATGTGCAGTGTGTTTAATTAAAATTAAAATTTAGTGGTCACGTCACACAGAAAAAAGTAATGAAACTAAATTCAAGCATGTTTATTATTAAAATTGAAAATAGCCGCAAAAGTTTGATTTAGAAACACATAAAAATCAAAGATGATTGGGGAGTCGAACCAGAGACCTCTCGCACCCAAAGCGAGAATCATACCGCTAGACCACCGAGATACACACGATACAAGACTTTGAAAACGAGTAAGTTAAACCAAAATCTCAGCATACGTGTACCGTCTTTCTACTATTGACACGTCATGTAAATCGCACTGTTTTACATAAAAATTTACAAAATAGCAGTAAGCAAGAAGCAACTAACAAATAGGTAATCATTTCGGTTTTCTGTTTTGACATTTGTGAAACTAAGATCTTCAATAGTCAAGACCGGTTGGCTCAGGTGGTAGTGCGTTAGCATTTATTGAGCATCTGACTGCAAGTCGGAAGTTTGGGGGTTCGAAACCCCACCGGTTGTCAACTTTTGCATTCTGCCAATTTACAGGTGCTGTTCTTCAACTTGCGTCTTCTCGTTAGCCAACATCGAGCAGCTTACCTGTCTTTCTATTGTTAACGTAGGAAATTACACAGGTTCCAGTGTTAGGGCAGGCCTTCCAGTGTTATATAACACTAGAAATTCTACCTACCTGCACAAAATAACAGGGAAGTCTCTTTATGCACAGATTCTGCAAATTCTATACAAACCAAGTATAAAGTACCTGTTGCGCTGTGGCGCAACAGGAAAAACTGTGAATGCTGGAGTAAACTTTGATTACTTGAATGTTGCACAAGCGAATTTCTGATTGTTACATAGCAAAGTAGGAAAAAGCAAGAGTCCATTATAATTCCACAAACACAATAGTTGGGGGTGGATGACGGGAGGACTTTTCCAAAATTCAGTCCAAAGGGAGGGAGGGGGTTTTCTAGGGGTGAAAAAGGGTGAGACAATCCAGGCGTCTACAAAATCTAAAGTTAATATCTTTTTGGTCAGCGTATTTTAACATTTAAGTAAGCAGTTTTAAGCAATACCTAAGCATAACAACTCAGCACTTAAAAATTGGCATTTTTCATGAAATTTGAGTAATTTTTCCCGAGATTTTGCCCAAAAAATTATTAAAATTGAGAGAGGGAGGGTCAAGGTTAAACTGACGCCGTATGAATTTCTCTGGTGCGAAGGTGTTTTCGAAATTATTGACCTGAAAAAATTAGGACTGACAGTTAACTGCAAGACATGCTTTTATAAACATGCTGGCTTTTGAAAATTTTGGTGCCGCGTTTTATATTCGAAGAATATCCTCAGCACAAAAAGCATGTCACAACTAAATCTATCGAAAACACCTTCGCACCAGAGAAATTCATACGGCGTCAGTTTAACCTTGACCCTCCCTCTCTCAATTTTAATAATTTTTTGGGCAAAATCTCGGAAAAATTACTCAAATTTCATGAAAAATGCCAATTTTTAAGTGCTGAGTTGTTATGCTTAGGTATTGCTTAAAACTGCTTACTAAATGTTAAAATACGCTGACCAAAAAGATATTAACTTTAGATTTTGTAGACGCCTGGATTGTCTCACCCTTTTTCACCCCTAGAAAACCCCCTCCTTTTTGCAACCGAATTTTGAAAGTCCTCCCGTCATCCACCCCCAACTATTGTGTTTGTGGAATTATAATGGACTCTTGCTTTTTCCTACTTTGCTATGTAACAATCAGAAATTTGTTGCTGAAACATTCAAGTAATCAAAGTTTACTCCAGCATTCACAGTTCCTGTTGCGCCACAGCGCAACAGGTACTTTATACTTGGTTTGTATAGAATTTG
Organism: Trissonchulus sp. WLG1_4; assembly: GCA_030248245.1. Taxonomy (NCBI): domain Eukaryota; kingdom Metazoa; phylum Nematoda; class Enoplea; order Enoplida; family Ironidae; genus Trissonchulus; species Trissonchulus sp. WLG1_4. The sequence goes on along the minus strand of JASANF010012960.1, from coordinate 2,543 downwards.
CAGAATCTGTGCATAAAGAGACTTCCCGTTATTTTGTGCAGGTAGGTAGAATTTCTAGTGTTATATAACACTGGGAAGGCCTGCCCTAACACTGGAACCTGTGTAATTTCCTACGTTAACAATAGAAAGACAGGTAAGCTGCTCGATGTTGGCTAACGAGAAGACGCAAGTTGAAGAACAGCACCTGTAAATTGGCAGACAGGAAAAGTTGACAACCGGTGGGGTTTCGAACCCCCAAACTTCCGACTTGCAGTCAGATGCTCAATAAATGCTAACGCACTACCACCTGAGCCAACCGGTCTTGACTATTGAAGAATTTAAATTTTGACAAAACGCCAAAACAGAAAAAAGTAATGAAACTAAATTCAAGCATGTTTGTTATTAAAATTGAAAATAGCCGCAAAAGTTTCGATTGACGAGGGGACATAAAAATCAAAAAGTTGATAATTCGAGAATCAAACCAGAGACCTCTCGCACCCAAAGCGAGAGTGGTACCGCTAGACCACCCAGATTCACACAATACAAGAGCTTGAAAACGAGTAAGTTAAACCAAAATCTCAGCATACGTGTACCGTCTTTCTACTATTGACACGTCATGTAAATCGCACTGTTTTACGTAAAAATTTATTAAATAAGCAGTAAGCAAGAAGCAACTAACAAATAGGTCATAACTTTCGGTTTTCTGTTTTGACATTTGTTGGACTAAAATCTTCAATAGCCAAGACCGGTTGGCTCAGGTGGTAGTGCGTTTGCACTTATCAAGCATGAGACTGCAGGTAGCGGAAGTTTGACGAGCTAAGAAACCCCACCGGTTGTCAACTTTTGCATTCTGCCAAATTACAGGTGCTGTTGGTCAACTTGCGCCATCTCGTTAGCCGGGGACATAACGAGGGGCTTAGAAATTTTACTTATCTGTTAAAGCAGGAAATTCCACAGACCTCCACTGTTTAGGGCAGGCCTACCAGTGTTATATTGACCCTTGAATTTCTTACCCTGCCTGCACAAAATAACAGGGAAGTCTCTTTATGCACAGATTCTGCAATTGCTCTGCAAACCAAGTATAAAGTCCCTGTTGCGCTGTGGCGCAACACCAGAAACTGTGAATGCTGGAGTAAACTTTAATTACTTGAATATTCCCACAAGCCAATTTATAATTATTACATGGCCAAAATCAAGAAAAAAGCAAGAGTATTCCCATGATAATTCCACAAACACAATAAGCTGGGGGTGGATGACAGGAGGACTTTTCCAAAATTCAGTGCAAAAGGAAGTAGGAGAAATTCTGGGTGTGGAGAGGGGTGAGACAATCCAGGCGTCTACAAAATCTAAAGTTAATATCTTTTTGGTCAGCGTATTTTAACATTTTAATAAGCAGTTTTAAGCAATACCTAAGCATAACAACTCAGCACTTAGAAGAGTTAGTAGTTTTCATGAAATTTGAGTAATTTTACCGGAGGTTTGGTTTTACAAATTAGTTAAATTGAGAGAGGAAGGCTCAACAGTTAAATTAACACATTATGAATTTATCTGGTGCGAAGGTGTTTTTGAATTTATTGACCTGAAAAAATTTGAAAAAAATTAGACAGTTAACTGCAAGACATGTCTTTGTGCTGAGGATACTTCTTGGAGAAATATAAAACCGCACCAAAACTTCAAAAGCCAGCATGTTTATAAAAGCATGTCTTGCAGTTAACTGTCAGTCCTAATTTTTCAGCTCAATAATTTCGAAAACACCTTCGGCCAGAGAAATTCATACGGCGTCACGTGTATTCTCGACCCTCCTCTCTCAATTTTAATAATGTTTTGGGCAAAATCTCGGGAAAAATTACTCAAACTTCATGAAAAATGCCAATTTTTAAGTGCTAATTGTTTATGCTTAGGTTCTAAAACTGCTTTCCTAAATGTTAAAATACGCTGACCAAACTGATATTAACTTTAGATTTTGTAGAGGTCTATGATTGTCTCACCCTTTTCACCCCTAGAAAACCCCTCCCTCCCTTTGGACTGAATTTTGGAACAATCTGCCATCACCCCCAACTATTGTGTTTGTGGAATTATAAATGGACTCTTGCTTTTTCCTCTTTTGCTATGTAACAATCAGAAATTCGCTTGTGCAACATTCAGTAGTGACTTTACTCCACATTACAGTTTTTCCTGTTGCGCCACAGCGCAACAGGTACTTTATACTTGGTTTGTATAGATTTTTCAGATTCTGTGAATAAAGAGAATTTTCTGTTTTTTTGTGAAGGTAGTTAGAATTTATAGTGTTATATAACACTGGAAGGACTGCACTAACTCTGGAACATGTGTAATTTCCTACGTTAACAATAGTAAGACAGGTAGGCTGCTCGATGTTGCGCTAACGAGAAGACGCAAGTTGAAGAACAGCACCTGTAAATTGGCAGAATGCAAAAGTTGACAACCGGTGGGGTTTCGAACCCTCAAACTTCCGACTTGCAGTCAGATGCTCAATAAATGCGGTAACGCACTGCCACCTGAGCCAACCGGTCTTGACTATTGAAGATCTTAGTTTCACAAATGTC
>JASANF010012959.1:0-37612 GCA_030248245.1 Trissonchulus sp. WLG1_4 | reverse complement strand
TTACAGCATTCTTTGTAATAGAACTCCTATCCATAAATTTGTATTTTTTGAGCTATGACCCCTTGAAAATAGCATTTTCAGTGTTTTGGGAAGTGAACGTAGGCCAAAGTTTGAAGCCGAAAATGGTTATATTCTTTGTTTTTGGATAGTGTGGAGTGCGTTATGATGTTTTAAGGCATCGTCTAGGCTCATCTGGCAGGATTCTCTAGGCTAAGCAGGCAAGATTTTTCCTGAAAATTCGATTTTTTAGTACCTAAGCCTAAACCTGATACTAAGCCTAAGCCTAAGCCTAAATTGAGGCCCAGTTCGAACGGGGTCAACGTGCCTTTGTTCTGATTCCAAAAAATTGTAAACATCCCGAGTTGCCAGCTCCATGTAAACATGTTTAGAACGGAGAAAACACGGGTTTCTGAAAAAAATTGCGAAAACGTCCCTCAGTGAGGGTTCAGATTTCGGGGGGTCATATCTCAGAAAATTCAAAAAATGAAATAGGGGTTCTTGAAGCAAAAATGCTCCCCCCAAGATGCTCTACTCAAAAAATAGGTCCACTATTGTCTATTCCCCCCAACTGCATTTATATAACCCAAAACCAATGGGCAAGTTCTGAGATTATGGAAATGGAAACTTGACCCAACTCACATTTTTCTGTCGGACGAAGTTTACTGTTAGAGAGGAGGGTGATGGATTTTTTGTGTTGTGAAAGCGCGGGTGGTATTTCTAAGCCACGAGTGACGAGTGGTATAATAATGTCTGTGAATACACGTATAAACGAGATAAGCTTTCAGTTCCGACAAGTTTTAATCTATTTATAATTTGTTTAATGCACTTAGGCAGTCGGAGAACACTTTATTTATTTTAGGACTTATTTTTATAGTATTTTATTTTATTACAGCACCTCGGAAGAAGGCACGGACGGAGCAAGCGCAGAGCAGATTATGTCCGTATTTGGACCGAATCAACAGGTTCGCTGGTTTTTCTGGTTTTATTGTTTATTTAGGTTGTTTTCTAATTTGTTGTTTAATTTTTACGAATCTTTTATTTATCCGAGTTGGCGCGCGCGGATATATATATTTTTGAAGTATATATGCTCAGATGTGTTGTTTTTGGCGTTAAAATTGGGGAAAAAGTGCATTTTAACCCATTTCAAAAAATTCTGCAATCTTTTAAAAAGGTGTTGCAGGAATTTTTGGCGTAAAAACTTTATTTTAAAATCTGGGGACTGTTAGAAAGGTAAAGAAAAAAATGTATATAAGCAAAACTAAACAAAAAATTTTGTTTGAAAATATTGCAAAATATAGGGTCTTTTGATTGGTTCGGTTCGGTTCTGGTCGGTTTTTAGGTGGTTGGTTTGTCGTTCGGTTTGTTTGTGGTTTTTGGTGGTTGGTTGGTGTTTTGGTTGGTGTTGGTTCGTTCTTGGTGTTTGGTGGTTGGTTGGGTGTTTTGGGTTGGTGTTCTATAGGTTCGGTATATATATATATATATTCGGTTCGTGTTTAGGGTTCGGTCCCCCAAATATATATATATATATATATATATATATATATATATATATATATATATATATATATATATATATATATATATATATATATATATTATATATATATATTTCTGACCAGAGTGCAATTGAAAGTGATAGTGGGGCTCAAAACAGAAAAAAATTTTCAGGTCGACTTGAAGTGAAGAGAAGACGTATCAGAAAGTGTTTTTGGCTGAAAAATCATAACCAACGCGCAGGGGCGGTTCCATGATTTTGAAAAGGGGGTGGTGCAGCTTTGAAATTTTTTTAGTTCTTCCTATGGTTTCGCACTGTTACGGAACCAGTTTGAGTACATCGTAGCGTTCATAGTGACGTCAAAACTACAGTTCAGGACTAAGCAGTTGGTTGACAGGGTCTGGGGGCAGCAGCCCCCAGAAGCTGGCGAATTTTTGGTTTTTGCAAAAAGTTAGTTGCATTGCGGCACGCACTTTTCAACATCTAGCTGCTGCACTTCCCTTTCCGACAAAAAGGGGGAGTGCATACCCCCTGCACCCCCCCCCCCGGGAACCGCCCCTGCCAACGGGGGGAACGTAATTTTAGACAGTTTATTAGACAATTAAATGCAACATATACATAATGTATTCATGTGGACATACAGAGGATTTTATGATTTGATTAAAAATATTAACAAGGAGAGTATATAAGCCACAAAGTTGCGGGAGTCTGGTGGCGGCGGCTCCCAGAAAAAAATGAACTTTCTCCCATCCCCCCCGCTGGGTACGCCCTTGCGTATAGATACATAAATTCGTACCAGTGGCAGACCCAGGAATTTTTTCAGGTTGGGGGAGCAATTCCTCTCACTTCGTGAGATAGAGTATAGAGACAGACCCAAATGGGCCTTTGTGAAGTATGTAGTATACGTATATAAGTACGCAACATGGATACTCGTACAGTATATACATAATTGATGAAAGAGAATAAGAAAGAAGACTAAGACTAAACAAGCCACAGAGTCGCAAGAGTCTTTCCAGAACAAAATCTGGAGAAATTTTAGATTTTTAGGCTGATTGAGGTCAATTGGAGACCTATCGGAAAATTTCATGGCCGAACAACACAAAATCGAAGGCAAAACCCCTTCTCAGAGGTTTTGCGGTTCCGGTTCCGGTACTTTTGAAATATTGGAACCGGAGCCGGAGCCAAAAAGTACCGGAACCGGAACTCCGGTCGATCCATGATACACTTATACACACATATATATATATATATATATATAAAATATATATATATATATATATATATATATATATATATATAAAAATATATATATATATATATATATATATATATATATATATATATATATATATGGTTTGTAATTATGAGCTAGAGTTCAACCAGCAGTCAACATTGTCTTATAACTTTTAATTTTTTCAAAACCGGCTTTTTGTGACTTATTGTTGTGTTTCAATTGTACAAATAAACAGTTTTTTTGCAGATTCGTGGGGGCGGCGGTATAGCGCTTCTCAATTGAAATTATTGTCCCCGCTTTAGTTTTTATGGTGGAAAAATATTATCTTTTTTATAGGGTTAGACCGAGCCGGGAATTTCGGTGCCGAGCCGAGCCGAGCCGAGCCGGCCGACTATGGGTAATTTTGGGTTTTATCAAAATTTCATCGTACGCTCAGGGAATCAATGTTTTGGGGTACAACTTTTTAAGTGACAAATTTTGATTTATGTCAAGAAGCAAGGAAGGAAGGATTAGAGCTTTTATTTGATACTCATGCAGTTGGAGGGGATGGGGGAAGCTCCTTCCTGAAATTCAGAAACAGCCAAAAGATTCGGGCCGCCAGTGGTGAAAACGCGAACAGAATTAAGCCACAGATCGCAGGGGTCTGGGGGCGGCAGCCCCCAGAAAAAAATGGAGATTTTTACAATTTTTAGGCAGAATTTAGTCAACTGGAGACGTATCAGAAATATTTTCTGACAAGAAAAGTAAAACAAAAGATGGGAACATCATATCAGACAGTATATTACACAAGTAAGTTCAGCAGAATCTACTCTTGCAGACATGCATTGGCTTTGTTAAAAGATAATATCAACGAATAGTAAGCCACTAAGTTGCAGAGGTCTGGGGGCGGCAGCCCCCAGAAAAAAATGAGAATTTTTTGCATTTTAGGCCAAATTTGGTCAATTGGAGACCTATCAGAAATTTTTTTCGGCCGGGCGATAAAAGGGACCAAAGGGGGGTCCTTTGTGGGGACCCTTGACGACGGGAGCGGGGTACCCTAAATGTTTGCTACTTTTGGTGGCAAACTGCAAATTGTGCGAAAATGCAATAAAAATTCATCAGTTTTCATATCGATGGCTACACAATGACGTCGACAAAAGGATGAAACTTGAAAGTACAGGAAAACCAGTAAATCTGAATTTTCTGTAGAATTAGCCAGTAACATTTTTTCAGATAAAATTCAGAATCTCTGAATTCTGGGTAAAAATTATCTGAACTTTGCCTGAATTATTCTGAAAATTATCTGAAATTCCACTGAAAGTCTGTAAAATGCTGGATATTGTAAAAAAACATCTGAAAAATGTGTAACTGAGAAAATTTTACAGAAAATTCAGGTTCCTGTGTAGGGCCCGCTTTTGACGTCCATTTTCGCCACGAAGTCGGCTTTTACCAACAATATTACTATATGGATTGCGCCTAATACACACATATTCTTACATGCAGTAATTCCGATAAAAAATGGGTAGACGGCCGCCCTCCCCCCGGGATATACCGGTATGAGAGAGTGGTTTATTAACGGAAAAACACAAAAACAGTATATACAGCTCTAGCTTTCTGGATTCTGGGAAGAGTTTTTAAACTTTCGAAAGTTAGTTCTTGAAAATTCTCGGCTGTCTCAGCTCTCGGCCTGGCTCGGCAAAATTGCCGAGCCAAAGGCAATTTGCCGAGCCGAGCCGAGCCGGCCGGCTCGGCAGCCGAGCCGAGCCGAGCCGAGCCAGCGGTCTATCCATACTTTTTTAAAACTTTTCCAATGCGCTTTTCAAAATGAGTGTTTTTTTATATTTCAGACATTTGCTGGATTTTGACTTTGAAAAACTGTGCTCCGTTTCGTTGTCACATCTGAACGTCTATGCGTGTCTGATTTGCGGCAAGTATTTCCAGGGTCGCGGACAGAACACTCACGCCTACACTCATAGTGTGGACACCGATCACAGAGTTTTCCTGAACTTACAGACGCTGAAATTCTACTGTCTGCCAGACAATTATGAAATTGTTGACTCTGCCCTAGAGGATATTACGGTAGGCAAACTGAAATCAAGTTGAAATGAAGACGTTGTTTGTTAGTTAGAGTTAATCTGCTTGGCCCAAGTTTTAGATCCGGCCCCTGGTTTTCAGGATTTCTGAACATTGCCGGATATGGTATTATGACCTTGCGGGAATGAAACAGCTCTTGAAGCTGGTTCATTCCCGCAGGGCCACTATACCATATCCGGCACTGTTTGGAATGTCTCGTTCTTAGAAAAATTTCGGGGGGGGGAATTTCGCCCATCTACCCTTCCCTGGCGACGCCCTTGCTTTTAAGAGTGTGCAAAAGCTGAGTTTAACGTATAAATTCTGGGGGCTGAGAGTCTGGGTCCGTGGTGTCAGCATCTAAGAATTTATACGTTTTATTCGATACGCCTTCCAATGCGGTATTAAAGAGGTATTTAAATATCAATGGGTCAATGTCGGCATACATGTAACGGGGTCAAAATTTTGGGGGGACCTCTCCGGCCAAATTTTGGGGCCCCTCCCCAGATCGACCAAAAATACCCTAAATTTTGCAAAATTTTCTAAAAATTTCGCCAGAAAGTGACATTTTTTCTAAATTTTGCCCAAATTTTGGGGACCCTCCCCCCCGGGTCCTCGATTTTGGGGGGGGGGTTCCCCCCATCCCCCCCCTCATACATGTATGAATGTCGGTATTTTGCTGATCACGTTAATGTCGGCATGTTATTGAGAAGCTAAGCAGCTTTGAAGTTTAGCAGGCTGAAAAAGACTACAAGAATGCAGTTTTGCTTGAAAAAGTACAAAACGGGAAGTGCCGTAGTTGCAGGGGTCTGGGGCGGCAGCCCCCAGAAGCCAAGTATCTGTTGTTTTGGGAGTTTGGGACTTAACTCAGTTCCCCTGGAGACGACATCATTACGCCAAATTAGGTTGGCAGGAACTGAACTAACTATTAACACTGTACACAGTACACACTCAGCTTTCAGCAGATATATATGGAATTCTCCTATTCCAAACTTTGATACTAGCGCGGCAATCGTCTTATATATACCTATTAGCATTAATAATTGCTTTTAAGAAACTTGCTGGGTGTGGGCACTGGGCATGCTTCGACACAATTTTTTCTAATCATAATCTTGATCATAATTAATTCTAATAGGTCGTATACTGTCAATGAATATGAAACCAGTTGTAGCTGTTTACAGATCAAGCTTGAAACGTTAGACACATGAGAAATTTTGCAAATTTGACGGTTTTGATGCAATTTTCGAAAATGTTTGAAAAATTTCTTGACAAAAATGCTATTTTCGGCACTTTTTGGCCAAATTAGCTATGACATCTTTCAACCTCAGCCGAAAAAAGTGGCACATGGCCAAAAAAGTGCGAAATTTTAGAAAAAAAGTGCCACGTTTTGCACTTTTTGACGCAAAAAAAACACTGCCTATTGCTTTACCAGCAGCTGGTGTTGTTTGGAGATCTCGTGAAATTCAATAATGTCTTTTAAGCAGATTTTTTATTCTGATTCTTTTATCTATTCTAGTCGGACTCAAATAAATCCCTTAATTTGTTTTGCGTAACAATTTAATGCTTAGAATACAGTTTGATTAAATTTAATTTTAGTACGTCTTGCGTCCCACTTATTCCCGAGAGCACATTGTCAGTTTGGACGCCAACACCAAACTCTCGAGAGCTTATGACGGATCAACTTATTATCCTGGTTAGTTATGCTGCTAATTTATTCATTCGTCGGAGATTGTTGGCGTTTTTTTATATTTGGTTTTTTGAATGTTTGTAGAATAGAAATTAAAGAATTTGAGCCATTTTTGGTTGATTGCCTTAACTCGGAATCCCTCTATCTAGGACCGTTTTTTTTGGAGTGGAGACAGGGGCGGGCTATCTACCCCGGTTTGCTCAACCATATTGTGATTTTTCTTGATCGTTAAATAGTTAATTTTTACGAACATTATTTTTGCTTTTTTTGTACTTTTTTGTGTGTTTCAGGTATTGTTGGCTTGAACAACATCAAAGCAAATGATTATTGTAACGTTGTGCTTCACGTAAGGTTTTACTTTTAAATTTATTTTTTAACATTTTTCGTGGATGAAGGCTAAACGACATTTTTGGTTTCATATGGACAATATTATTATGAATTAGTGTAAAACCGAAAGTCTGATCAAAAATTACTGGACTCTAGCCATCGGCTTGCTTTCATTACGAAAAGAGCAGTTTTTCAGGATTAAGAGTATAAATAAGGGTAAGTATAAATAAGGGCCATATTTTGTCTCTTAGGTTCAGCAATATTGGGTCAGACTGTTAACTAATCCGTCAAGGTCATTTATACAATTTATTAGCCCCTGGAAATTGAAAACAATTTTTTCAGGCTTTGTCCCACGTAGCTCCTTTGCGGAACTATTTTTTGGACGAAAAGAATTATGCGCACATTCGCAGACCGCCTGGTGATAAATTGATTCTGCTCAGTCAGCGATTTGGTGAATTACTGCGAAAATTGTGGAATCCGCGAAATTTCAAAGCCCATGTTTCGCCCCACGAAATGCTGCAAGCTGTAGTGTTGTGCAGTAACAAACGATTTCAATTCACTGCTCAAGGTTCGTTTCGAGTTTTTTAAATTGTATTTTAGTTTTTTTACTTTGCATTCTATTGGTGATTCAAAAATTGTAGTAATTGTTGTGACCATGTTTGCATTACCTGTGTGTGTGTGTGTGTGATTTTATTTTTGAATTGAAAAGTTACGGGATTTTACGGAGTGTAGCAGTTTTTGGTCAGACTATGAATTTGCAATTTCTTTTATTTCGTCGTGCTTTTTTCGTACTTTTCTGGCTGTAGCAGAAGTTATCCAATATATAATTTTTATTTTTTTTGTTGCAGGGGACGCCATTGAATTTCTATCCTGGCTTCTGAACGCCCTCCACAGTTCTCTGAATGGAACCAAAAAACTGAACAGTAGCATTATCAGCAAAACATTTCGTGGATATTTGCGCATATTTTCACGAAAAATTCCGCCTGTTGATTTGGTGAGAGTTTTGTTTTTTATTATTAACGGGTGAAATTAAGCTATTCTGGAATATTGACTGTTTTAGATCAGGGTTTTTTTTTTGTGCAAAACCCTGTGCAAATGCACACTTTTTTAAAATTTTGCACACAAAAATTAAAATTTTGCACAATAATGCACAGTGACTGACGGGCCTGTGATATGCTCAGAATGCACTGTTTTAATTGCAAAATCGAAAAAAATTTCTGGGGGCTGCCGCCCCCAGACCCCTGCGTCTACTGGTACCGCTGGCGGCATCCTCAACTGCGGCAGGTCTTTATACTGCTTTTTGGCAAAAACTAGCCAGCAAGCACATTGTATGATTCGCGTAATAATTGCGTTTCAAATTCAAAATTCAAATTTTTAGAGGTAGATTTTTCTAACGTTACACGTTCTCAAAATCCGCAAGTCTGTAGCTGCATAGGACCAGACATCCACAAACTACGGCATCTATATACGTTTATAAACAAAACTGTCCCACGCCGTGGCAGTATTCCTCCACGTCCACCAAACCTGAAAAAATTCCTGGATCTGCCACTGGTACGATTTTATGTATGTATATGCGTGAAAGGGCGTACGTAGGGAAGATGGGGAAAATTCTCCCCCCCAGAAAGAAATTTTTCCCAGTGAATTTTTACAGAAGGGTCCCTCCCCCCTTTGGTTTTTATGGCCAGACCGAAAAAATATCCAATACGTTTCCAATTGACCAAATTTGGCTTAAAAATAAAAAATTCTCCAAATTTTTTCCTGGGGGCTGCCGCCCACAGACCCCTGCGACTTACTATTCCTTTTAATCATGTTTCATCAAAGCCTATGCATTTATACACAAGTGCATTATGCTGCGTTTAAATGACGTGTTATACACTGCCTAATGTGACGTTTCCATCTATTGTTTTACTTTTCTTGTCAGAAAAGTTTCTAATACGTCTCCAGTTGACCAAATTTGGCCTAAAAATTGAAAAAATTCTCACTTTTGCCTGGGAGCTGCCGCCCGCAGACCCCTGCTACTTAATTGGCTTAGTGCTCTTACGTTTGTTTTGCGAATTTAAGTGTTAAAGTTGCTAAAAATAGCATTTTAACTCATTTCAAAAAATTGTCATTCCCCATCCTCCCCACGAAATTTTTTTTGGGTACGTCAGGGTACTGTACTTTTTGGGTACGCTACTGCTGTCTGATGTGTCGTTCACATTTTTGTTTTAATTTTTTAATTTTCCTGTCGCACAAAAATTATGATAAGTCTCCAGTTGACAGAATTCGGCCAAACAATTTAAAAAATCTCGCCCCCATTACCTCTGCGACTTTCTGGCTTAGTGATCTTGCATTCATAATGCGAATCAAAGTGTTAAACTTGCTACAAAGTGCATTTAACACATTATAAAAAATCGAACAGGTATTCCCCCTCAAATTGTATTCTGGGTATATCACTGAATGTACATATATGCCTCTAGAGGTATAAAATCGCGTATGTTTGCTGTTATATAGGCAAAGAAAACGCATTTACAGTTTGCACAAAAAAATAAAATTTTGCACACTAAAATTAAAATTTTGCACAATTATGCACACAAAATTTTTTGAAAAAAAAACCCTGTTTTAGATCGATGCGAACTTTTTAGCCCTATGTCCGGTAAATCGGCAACACTGTCGTAAAAACCACGCTGCTTTAATAATCGTTATCACTATCAGCATTACTCTAGCTGGTAATGGGATTTCGATAAATTTTCTGGAGGCTGAACGGACAACGGCTGATAAAACATTAATGGACACAGGCTGTTTTTTTGCATTTTTTTAAAAAAAACGGCTCTTTGGAGCCGAAAAATATTGTGAACAAATTATCCATAGAACTTGTTACAGTTTGAATCACAGCGCTTGCCGCTAGTTGCTAATGCTACGGCAGTTTTTCTGTTCGGTTTCGTAGACGATGTCTTTATTAAAGTTTAATTAAATTAATAAACTACTAATCAATAGAAATCGACCCTTTCAGCTTTATAGCATTGACATCAGTCATTATATGTGACGTCCTTATATTATAATATTATAATGTCACTACATACACGTCCTGTAGGTGAAGACAGCCTAATGTAAGAGTCAATAATTTTGGGATTACGTACAAATAACTTTAAATGTATTTGTTTTAGAATGAAAAAGAAAAAGAAGCATTGTTAAAAACTGACGAGTATAGAGGTACGATTTGCTGCTTTCATGAGACTCAATTAAGTTGTTTAGTTTTTCTTTGCAAATTTTTTGTTTTTAACTTTTTTAGTTCATACTTTCGAGTGAAAGTTCTGAGCACTTTTATAGCGTTTCGTTTTTCGGCATCGAACAAGTTTTGAAATTTGGAAAAGTGACTAGTTTTTTAAAAAAAACTCGTAAAGTGCAGTATATTTTCACTACAGATTCTCAGGCTCGTTTGAAAATTGAAAATTTCTTTAGTATAGTTGCTTTGAAGTAAAATAGCTTTCAATCCTGTCTGTGTTACCGCACAGGCAGATGCGTTCGCATTTCTGGCCTTCCTGTTGAAGTTTTGTTAAACAGTTAGACAGCCGATCAGAATTGAGCCACTATTTTGATTGGACAGACGCCTATGCGCAGGCAGGCACGAAAACGACAAGCGCATCCTGCGCTAGAGCACAGGCAGGCTGGGGAGTGTCTCACTTTTCTTCTATAAGAGACAGTTTGTACTCTTGGTTTCTTATCCAAATTTTGATTTATCGGATTAGATTTAACTTTATTTCGTCAATAACGCAGCGTCAGTTAAATACTTAAACGTTGTAGTGAGACTTGGCACACACCGAGATAATGTATGAAAGCCCTGTAGGGCGAAATTTCCGGCTATTTACATTTTGTGCTGTGTTATTAAAAAATTTAAATCTAATCCGTAAAATCCAATTTTGGATAAGGCCCTTGGTCGTATTCACCGTCTAAATATTTAGACTTTCTTTTTTGTTTCAGAAAAAGTGGAAGAAGCTCCTTTTCTATATCTCACCCTGGATCTGCCCCCAGTGCCCCTCTATCGCGATGAATTCCTGCAAAATATCATCCCTCAAGTGCCCCAGGGCACCCTTTTGGCCAAATTCAATGGCGGCACTGAAAAGGAGTACAAAACGTACAAGGAGAATATTATGAAACGATTTGAAATAATTCGACTGCCCCAATTTCTGATTGTCTATATGAAGCGATTTACGAAAAACAATTGGTTTGTGGAGAAGAATAACACAATAGTCAATTTTCCTATCAAGTAAGCTCGGTTGGATTTGGTCTGATACCATTATTGCTAGGCCCTGGTCCATACTCTTGTCCTTAAGAACACAGGGACAAGGACAAGGACAAATTTTGGTCAGCCATTGCAACGCGCTTGATTCGGCGAACTTAGCGTACTAACGGTATCCCTTTGGTCAGTGTATTTTAGCTTTTAAACAAGTATTTTCGAGATACGAGGACAAGCCCCCCTTAGATTTGACCCATCGGGACCAGTCCCTATTTTTGGCGCTGAAAAAATTTGCTCGAAAACTCAAAAAGTGCTCCATATCGCTGTAAAATGCTTGAAAAATGAGAAATAAGCGGAAACATCTATATGTCTTTGGAAAGCGTAACTAGTGGTTTGTTTTATGGTTCTACTGCTACCAACTGAACTGACGACTGAGTGCTGACACAGTGACAATCAAAAAATAATCACATTACCTTTGATGCCTGAAGAAGCGTGGTGGTTTGTTTTCTGAACTTATATCCGGCTGGAAGCATTAGCTCAACTGGTTTCGGTGTTTCAGAAATGTGGATCTGGTAGACTGTTTGTCGGCTGACGCACGAAGGACGCACCAGCACACCAGCTATGATCTGATTGCCAATATCGTACACGACGGACCCCCGGACAAGGGCAGCTATCGAATACAGCTATTGCTCAAGGTACAGACAGACCGTCAAGAGCATTACTATTGCCCCCGCGCACTCACCGTCAAGAGCACTAAAATTATAGTTTGTTTTTAAACAAACGAATGGCACTGTTTGGGCACTGATTGTCAACAGCATTAGGTGCTCAAAGTAAAAACAGTCGTAAGCATTATACTTGCTGATGGGACAGAATGTCAAGAGCATTATATCCTTGCTCATGGTAAAGACTGGTGAAGAACATTATTGCTTAAGGTGCAGACTTCACTGTCAAGAGCATTACTGACAGAATGTGAAGAGCATTACTGCTGCTGTAGGTTAGGTACAGACTAGCAAGAGCACAATTATCACGCAACGATCGCGTGTCAATGATGTAGACCATTTCAGCAAGGACTTCTAAGTAAAACCAAATCAAAGTTTTTAAAGGCCAGATTAGGGTCCTTTCAGTTATCAGTTCAGGATTTTTATTAACATCTACATTATTGTACCCAAAAAATTGGTGCTCAAGTATTACTCGTAACAATTGAGTTCTGTGGGCGCAAAATTTACATAGAGTCACAAAAACCTCGAAAACGCAACTTCTATTTCAAAATAGGGCCAAGATTAAGCTCCCACTGATTATTTTCAGGGCACTGGCAAGTGGTATGAATTGGAAGATTTGCACGTGAAGGAAATCCTGCCCCAAACCATCACCTTAACTGAAACCTATATTCAGGTGTGTGAAAAAGTTTGTTGCTTCCTTCCGTATGAGTGTGCTGATTGGCCAATGGCCTTAGATTAGCTGGAGAACTTTGAATCTCCACATAAAAGGGTCGATTCATACTTATAGCCGTATGTCCGTTCAGCCGGCACAATTATGAAACAATCACGCCACTATGAATAGTGGATAGGATCAATTTGGTGCATAATTTTTTGCGTTAAATCTGCCGGCTGAACGGACCATACGGCTATGAATATACCCTGCTAAGACCATGAATAGCTTTGTGAATTGCCAACTTTATTCAGTTGAACGTCTAGTAGAAATGAGTGAATGAATGATTTACTTCGATCAGATAGGCTAAAATTCAGAATGAAATTTTGTAATTGTTTGCGTATTTAGGGAGTCCTCAACTCCCATCCCAAAAATCGTACAAAAAAGTACAAAAAAAGTAGGATTAGTTTGGCATGATATTGTGTATATAGGATCTGTGGAACATTATCTGAGCAGGTTTCGTTCATCACGTCACCACTATACGAGTTTAGTATGTATAGTTTGTGCGAGGTATATATATTAGCACTACAGGTTTCGTTTCATCTTCATAATATCATGTAGCCCTTTAGTCGTTCGCAACTTTTTATCAGTGTATAAGTAGGTTATTGGCAAGGGAGGGGATATAGCTTACCTTGATACCTACATTCTTAATCTACATATATCATGTCAGAGTACTCAAGCCGTTACCATAATCATGCTACAGACGCATGCCACATTTACAATTCACAAAAATAGTTTATTTATAAGTAATAAGTGTATAACAGAGCATAATTACACAGTAAGTCGATTATTCAGATTTGAAGTTTGTGTCAAATAAGAATGAGGTGCGATTTAATTTTAGTTATTAAATAATTACAAGTTTATACAAATAGAATAAATCACAGTATTTGCTAGAAAATATAAATAACTTTTTGACGTAAAATTTGAGATAGTTTTAGCCAATTAGGAAACTAAGGGAATGCATTGCGACTTTTTGTCGATTTCTGCTTTGTGGGCCACCGTTTTTGGCGTCTTGAGCAAAGTATACCGGGTCCTACCATAGATGTGTATGAGGGAACACACTGCTAAATCTGAAGTCCAGGTTTCAGAAAATCAAAGCGAAAATGGGTAAAAATTTCTGAAATTTGGGAGGGTAGTTAGAATTTTCGAAGAGGTTCCCCGCCCCAAATTTTGAGACCCCAACTTTAGGTAGCTTTTGTGGTACTTGATCAGTCAGGGGAGAGGGAACGAACTCAACATATTTTGTTCATAGATGTGTTCTATACAATTTTGGACCACATTAGAGTTCTTTGAGTGTGTGATCAGAAGATCTTTTGTACCTGTAGTAGGACAGTTTCAAAGATTGCACATTTTCAGGTTTGCCTTAATATTTGCCCTTGGACTAGGCTTCAGGCGTAGGCTTAGGGCTTAGGCATCGTTTTTTTCTTCTCTGATCACCCACTTTAGGATACAGTATACACCCACATGATCACATGTATAGAATAGGAACCCCCGTCTAAACATAGATAATATTTAGACCATACATGTAACGGGGTCCAACTTTTGGGCGGGGGCCTCTCCGGCCAAATTTCGGGGACCCTCCTACCTCTGATCGACCAAAACTACCCTAAATTTTACAAAATTTTGTAAAATTTTTGCCAAAAAGTGCCATTTTTACTAAATTTTACCCAAATTTTTGGGACCCTCCCCCCCGGCCCCTCGATTTGGGGGGGGGGGAGGCGTCCCCCCTGATACATGTATGATTTAGACTAAATTTCCAAAGGTCTGCTTCGACTCAGCTCCACACTGCTGTTGCTGTGTGGCGGATTCCGTCTGAACTGCCCCGGTCGTTGACTGCTGATGACTGCACTGCGTTTTCGACTCTGTATACTGCTGCTAGCCCAGGACTTGGTGGACTTTTTGCGATGTGAACTGTAGCGCGTTGATGAGAGTCGATCAAATTGTCCATAGCTGAGATTCAGACGACTGCGCTCGCAACGTACAGAGGCGCTAGGCCAGCAGTGGTGGCAAATTAGACGCCTAAATGTGGTCCGAAACTCTGAAGACATGAAACAGTACAGGACAAAGTTGATCGAACTGTAGAGGAGCGTGAGCATTTCGAACAATTCGCCCACATTATTGTAGACGGCGTAGGCAAAATTGTTGCCCAGAATGCCGACGAAAACGCACAGAATGCCCTGGGGGAATTCTATAGTCACAAACAGGAGAACGATAGTCAGCAGAAGACGGGTGATGCGGTTTTTTGAGAATCGTCTGACTGGTCGACCACCACTGGTGCGCGAATTGCGACTAGAACCACTCAGACGCAAGGAAATCCGGCGTTTTTCGGCAAATTTGAGCTTTCGCACCAAGAGTACACTGAATATGCTGAGTATGAGACAGGGAACGATTTTGAACACAGTGCCGAACATCCAAATGGGCAGTTTGGTCAGAATCTCATTGGTGGAAAAGTCGAGATCGTAGTAGGTTTCGTTCTTTTTCTGACACAACGCTCGGCGGTCGTGATTCTGCAGCAGCTGCTCAAAACTGACTGGTTTAACTATGGTCGAAAAACAAATTGGTAGACAAATCAGGGGTACCAGCGTATAGACACTGCAGATTAGAATTTTGGCCCGTCGTATGGTTACTATGTTAGCCGAGCGGAGCGGATAGGTCATAATAATGTAGCGCATGATGGCTAGAGCTACGGTATGAAAGAGGGCTATTGAATGGAATACTATGTTCATATTGATATTGATCAGTCGGTAATAGGTCCAGGTATAGCCATGCCACAAAGGTATACAGTAGATGTCTAGAAAATTATGGACCAGTAGGAATAAATAATTAGACACTAGACCAAATTGAGCCAAGGCTAGACCCGTTAGGATAAGCGAAGTCGCTGTGACCATATTTTTACGCGTTAGCACAGCCATATTGACTACGTTGGAGATACTGCCGAATAGGCAAATGAGCAGGGATAGGGGACGATGTATTCGGCCATAGGAATGGGACAACTCGTCGAAATACTGCTTGCCATAGATTAGACTGAAGTCCTCTTGCCGTGTGTTGTTGACAAACATTTGTGGATAGTGGTATTTAGTTAGTATTGAGTTTGAGTGGTTAATAATTAGGTAATAATTATTCGCTGTTGAGTAGCAGTACGGACCTGAAATAACAATATATAATTTGTTAGGTTTTTGCTAGTAACAGGAAATTTTAAGACACAGCTTTGTCACATCAAAAATCGAGTCAGGTTAGTTTTTTGGCGTAATTTTTTCGTGATGTTGCCAACTAAGGGCCAATTCCTTTACCCGATTAAACGGACTGGACTTATTTTAGTCCGATGTTTTGGAATGGCAAATCGGGTTAAACGGACTAAACGAGTTGAAATAAGTCAGCGGCTTAATTTTAGTCCGACCCCATTCCAAAACTACCAACGGACTAAACGGATTTAACATGCACGCTTAACATTAGCGTGCTGTGCATAGTTAAGCCGTTTAGTCCGATTAAAAACCAGCGCGCTAAAGTTAAGTCCGTTTAATCCGGAGGTTTTGGAATGGCTTTTTCCAGCATAAACGGTTTAGTCCGATTATAATTAACCCTTTAATCCGGTAAAGGAATAGGCCCTTTTGTTGAGTAGGCGGTATGAATCTACCGTAGCCCCCCCCTCACCCCAGATTTGAAATTGGAGACGAACCCCCTCAGACATGACCCATAGGGAGAAGTCCTCGTCTTGGAGCTGAAAAAATGTTCTAGAAAACTCTAAATTTGCCCCAGATGGTTGTGAAATGCGATGAGCTAAAAGCCAAAAAATATCAATGTTTGGAAAATTTACACGTTTTTACGCAAACTTTTGAAATGTTTGCGTTTTTTGTGAGTTCAAGTTCCAAGCAAACGTGAGGACAAGGCGTCAAGGCCCCCCTAAAATTTCAAAAAATCCGGAACAAGCCCCCCCTAGACTGAGAGTATGAAAGTAGCACCGGAAAGAGATTAAAAAAAAGACACCTCTTATATATGTGGGAGTAGTGGTGTGTTTTTTTTTTGTTTTTTTGTATTTTATTTTTTTTATTTTTTTTTTTGTATAAAGGAGAGAATGCAGTGGGACATTACTTAGAACAGGTGATTAGGGGCAAGATTGGAATTGCTTCCTTCGAAATTCAGGAAGTATATATACAGACTCACTTAGCCCCTGTTTTTGTATAAGTAAGATATCAAGCTGTCTTGAGGCTTTTTTGAAAGTTGGAGCTTTTTAGCAGTCCTATTTTGAGAAAGTTGCCGCATGATAATGCATAGGCGGAAGTGTTTAAGACTTATGGCTTAACTGCAAAACAAACAGTTGATGAAAGTTTCAAGTAAAGTATCATTCTATTTATAGCTATTTATCTAAGACTTGATGTCTGAAGTATATAATAGTCCCCCGAACGTGTTGGTATCAAATTCGATAAATTTCAAATTTCAATATTCTTAAAAATCTCTCACAGGTATGTTCGCTACAATATTATAAAATTTCGGTGTGCGTGTTATTACCTTTTGTGGCTTATGTAGCTTCATATGTTACAAAGCAACAAAAATAGGACAATTTGATTACACATCGATCAAAGTTTGAGCACTGCAGGGGGAGAGCCTAATTAATCACAAACTCGGATTCCTAGGCTTTACTGCTAAGCAAGATTTTACATCTGAGCAAACTTTCAGGTTGTGAAATTCAGTTGCTTTTATAGTAATTTCCTTTTGTCCAACGCAAGCAACTGTAAACAACTTGATGGGTGGTCTCCGCATATGTCTAGTTTAATGTGGAATTAGAAGTGAAGTAGAAATATAAATAATCATAGTATTATGTCATGGCTGTAAGTATGAAATAATGCCAGTATAAACTTAGCACCATGGAATGGAATGAGACATTAGATTGTAAACACATTGTAACTAATTGTAACAAGTTAAACAGTGGGCTTTAGCTGCTGTGTTTATATGCAAAGTCTGACAAAAAAAGTTGCACCACTTGAGAAAATGAAACATGTGATTTTGTTACGAAAAGAATAGATTTTGACTATCAAGAGTACAGCAAGTAGTCGCAGAAGTCATGCCATTAAAATAAGTAATAATAAGTAATCTATTTTTTGTCACACTTCAGAAATGATTAGAAGTAGTGGTCTGTTATAATACTCTACTCCCATACACTGGAATTCAAAATCTGCTGTGAACTAATTTTCATAGTTTTGGTATTAATGAACTGTTATGAAGTTTTCATTTTTTCATTGTGTAAATTAATGTCATTTTCACGTTTTTTTGTTCCAAATTGAACAGTTTTTAATCGACCCCTCTTCTTGTCTGTAGACAGAAAATAACATTTAAAAGAATTGTCAAAGTTTTGCAAAAACTTTAAAATGTTGAAAATGTTTCGTCTGTGGTACAGACCAATAAAAATTCACAAACCAGCAAAAAGTCAAATTTTTTAAAGTTTAAAATAAATAATTTAAAATTTGTTTTTTCAAGTCCTGAGTTTTAAGTGAGCTGAATGGTACCACAATTATGAGTTTGAAACAACAGATTACAAACTAAGACTGGGAAAAACAAAAAAGACCAGGGTTCTTTTCTTCGGAGGTAACAACAAAACTAATGATAAAACTTTTGTTTGGCTTATATCTACATACTTGAATTCATATTTTGCAGCTTGTAGAAACAGTCTATTTTCTCAGCACGATTATTTCCGCGTAGCATATTGGCTCGGTTCTGTCAGAAAACAGTTAGGTATTCTTTCCTAGCTTCATGAATCACTGTTATTAGAAAGTTTTCACCGAGATAATAACTGCTATATAGTTTAAAGTTTTTAAATAAATAGTTTTAGCTAATGAACCGCAGAAGTTTACATAAACGTAGTTCGTTGTTGCAAGTTCAAAACAGGGAAAAAATTCCTTGAGTGTAATAGATTAAAACACTTGTTTGTGCAAACTGCAAATTAATAGATGAAAGATCTAAGTGCGGGCATAGATGTACACGGGGTCTCGGTCTGGGAGGGCTTGTCCCAGGCATTTTCGAAATTTTAGGGGGACAAAAACGCAGAAATGTACAATTTTTGCTTAAAAATGGGAAAATTTCGCCAAAATGTGCTTAGTTTTAGCGATTTTTTGGGAATTCAGGTCATTTTTGAAGTATTGTGCAGTGGGGCAATTTTTGGGGGAGCAACAAGCAGGGGGGCTTGTCCCGATTGGTCAAATTTGAAGGGGGACTTGTCCCGGAATCTCAAATCTGGTGGGGCTTTCCCACCCAGACCCCGCACGCCTCATGTACATCTGAGAGTGAGGGTCTAAGTTTAACACCTTGTTTTACCACCCGCACGGTTATGGAGACTTCAGAAACTACACGACCGTACTCATCCTTCTGAAGGTCGAGAGAACTGCCCTGTGGCGAAACAGCAGGCAATAAGTGATGCATTATATACTTGTGTTACTGTCCATGTGCCTGGCTGTGGGGAGCTACAAAACAGTCCGAGGGTCACGCTGGGGGGGGGGCGGAAGGCCTTTTAACACCGGGTTAACACGAGGGTTAGCGAGCGGGTTAACGCTTTTCTAGAATCTATTAGCAAACTACCTCTCATATAATGCGTGATATAAAAATTTGTCTTTGGTATATGCCCAGTGACACTTATTTGTGCCATGTTTCTGGTTTTTCGTTTGAAAAAAGTGTCGCTATAGAAAGCAAGACACCTTGACATTGATAAGCAGAAGATAAATTGGGGGTGGAAGATTAATTGGACACAGTTTCCAATAAGTCTGCTTAATACGAGGCTTTAAGCGTAAAAAGGAACGAATAATATTTAATACATTTTTGCTACAGTTGGCCGGATTGAACCTACAGACGTAACAGACTTAGCTATTTATTAACGCGCTGATTTACAGTCATACTAACTTTAGTTGCTGTCATTTTAATGAGAAGTAATGTCAGTAGAAGTTGTGTCATTCTAATTTTGAGGTATGAGGCGTTAAGGAGGATGTCCCTTCACCCAAAATCGAGTGATCACGGGGGGGAGCACTTTTTGTAAAAATTTAGCTTAGCAAAATTTACGGTATTTATGGCCTATTAGGAAGGGAGGGTCCCCTGAATTTGGCCGGCGAAGCCCCCCCCCAATTTTTCACCCAGTTATTTGTTATGATGGTGATTGTGGATAAATTTTTAGTTTAGTTTTCAGGAAATGGTTAGGTTAGGACTTAAATTAGTTGACATAAGCCGTTTAGTCCGATTTTGATTCACATCTCCTCACACAAGCATATAATATCCTGTATACATGCTTTATAATAAGACTAAACTAAATAGACAAAACTCAAAAAAACAAATAATATTTTCAATACCGTGATACTGCCTAAGGGAAAATTAATACAAAACCTGTGAAAGGTTAATCAGGTTACAGAAAATTTCAACTTTTGTTTTGAAGAAAAGGTCAACATTTACATTTTGACCAATTTTTCACTGACTAGAGAGTGAAAAACAAATTTATCAATATTCATGTGTGATTTCCCTAGGTATATTAGCTATTTTATTTTGTATAAATTAGGCCAAAGCGCAAGACAATTTAATTAAAAAAGTCTGTGTTGCCTGCTTTTAAAATTTATTTTGTCAATAATTTGACTGGTTCTGGTCCTACATACTTTATGGGAGTGTAACCAGTTTTGGCCATCAAAAGTCGGAAACGAAAAGTAACTTTTTTCACTGATGTTTGGCTCAAATCATTGGTGATCGCCAATCGGCGTGTAGCGGTGAATAAGGCTGACGTTAGTTTGTCGAATTCTAAAAGGGCATATGGTGTTTGTGACCGGCCGCGTAAGCTGCCATGACTGTTCGGCCGGGGGCCGGCCCAGCAGAAATTTTACAAAAAGCAAATTCATCCAAATCCAGAGTGTCGTTTCGGCTTAACTTAGCCTGTCACACTGTTATGCCGGCCTAATTTGGTTTATCGGTCAAATGTGGCCGACCGATCACAATTCCGGCCGGTCACAAACACTAAGTGTATAACATGTAAGGGGGGATGTAAGGGGGTCCCCCCAGAAAAAAACTAGAGTCGGCATGAAGTGGTCCCGAAAATCAAAGCTAAAGCGGCTAAAATAAAGGTTTTCCGTTCGATATACCTTGCCCGGAATTGGGGTTTAATTGATTACAGTCACAAGTGTCGGCTCCGCCAAATTCACAAAACATGTGTGTGTATGTACTCAATAAAACAAAAGTCATTTAGCCGCAAAATAATAGGCTCTTAGCAAAGCCAAGAAAGCAGACGTAATAGTTCCTAATGGAAATAATAGTCATTAAAAGTTGAAAAGTAGAATTGGATACTTAGACAGTACTTCAAATAAAATAAGAGGAAAAGGTTGGTCGGTGTGGCGCTACTCAAGTTTCTTATAGACTTCCAGCATAGCGGTCCACGGAATATATAATAAACCTGGAACCTATCGCTGTGCATGGGGGTGGTAGAAACCGACAGTGGTTCGTAAGGAACTTATGCACAAATAGCCGGGAGGGGTAAAGGGGGTTTGTATTCCCTTTTCTGTCACACGGGAACCCCCCCAGATTAGTACTTTATCCCCCATCCTCGAAATCGGTTTTATTCCCCCCTTATACCACCTTGATATTAGACTCCAGCCCCCCCCCTTTTCTTGCCTATATTATGAGCTCATGTCTCTGCGTTGAGTGTTCACAAGTTGCCGCTGACAGAACTAATTAGAATTTTGGATTAGACCAATCTATATGCGCATATAAACTTGTACTTGCATAATTTTCGTGGTAAGATAGGCTGAGGTTTGTGGTGGGGGTTTCTACCTGGTTCAGTGAACCAATATTGACTCTGTGGAAATGTGTAGAATGAAAAAAAGCTGTAATGACGTACATAATAGCGGAAACAGATGTTATTGAAATTCAAAAATGGAATATTGGTCTTTGATTGGAAGCAGCTGGGAACATTTTTGAGTTAAAAAATAGCAGTATATAATTGGCTTCTAAACTTTGTTTTTGAAATGTGGGTAGATAGAATAACGTAAGACTCGTATAAACTTTATTTTGACTTTATTGCAAAGGAATGTCGTAATAATTCTGTCATATGTAAGTTAGAAAAGTTTTAAATTTAATTAAAAAATAAGTAAAACTAAGTTCTTACCATACATGTAACGGCACCAAAATTTTGGGTACCCCTCCCCCCTTGGTGGGACCCCCCTCCCAGAGCCATTTATTTTTGACCTCCCTCCCCCGAGACTGAAGCAATTTCTACAATTTTTTCGGCAAAAATTCAAAATTTTGTCAATTTTTGGCCAAAATTAAGGTAAAAATCCCTTAAATTTTATCAAAAATATATACTCATTTTACGAGTGCCAAGTTAAAAAATACTGGTTTAAATGTTACTGTCGAAGGAGATATCGGCCGAAAATTTTGCTCACACCGGGCAGGACCCACCCCCCTCTCTTACCACTCTCTCGTCTGGGTCCGAATTTTGGGGGGGTCTGCCCACCATCTCCCCGACTACATGTATGGTTCTTACCATCGAATATAGAGAAAATAGGTAGTGTGATTTCAGCAGCTACTCGCTGTATTATTGATGGCTGAAATTTGTTCTTATGAAATCACGTATTTTGTTTTGTCTTAGTGTACAACATTTGTTAGCCAAACTAAGCTAAATTACGATATATAATAATTGGCATTTTGTAGTAAAAGGTAATTAAGATTACTGAAACAAAATAAAACATACATAATCTACAAA
Organism: Trissonchulus sp. WLG1_4; assembly: GCA_030248245.1. Classification (NCBI taxonomy): domain Eukaryota; kingdom Metazoa; phylum Nematoda; class Enoplea; order Enoplida; family Ironidae; genus Trissonchulus; species Trissonchulus sp. WLG1_4. The sequence goes on along the minus strand of JASANF010012959.1, from coordinate 15,461 downwards.
ACGAAACTTGTTTTTCGACTGTTGTTTTTGGAAAAAAGCAAAAAAGGGCTTTTAAAAAATTCTGTAAAAAACGATCGTCGTCTGCCTTTCAATTATCATAACTGTTCTGCGAAAACTCAATTAAAGTGATATACATACATATGCGTGAACGCGTTTTGAAAAGAACTGTGGAAAAAGCGAAGTTGCACTTAGGTCCTTTCTATGTAAGCCATTTCCCTCTATATATAGCTGTTATACCTGTAATCTATTAATCGTAAAAGCTCTTCAGACGTTACCAGGTAATGTTTCACAGAGAGATATCAGGTATCAGATGATATTATGTAGGAAAGGGCAAATTTATGCAAGTTGGGATGAAGTCATATTAATTAAGACTAACAGGGTTCCGTGTAGGGCATTATGCCTTGAGGGGATGCCACCCCCCTCCACGGACGTAGTCTTGTAGTCACTCTTGAAATGGCACCCCTGACGCTCCAGGGCTTTGTAACGGAGATGAGCACCGCACCCGAGGGCAGACACGCCAATGGATAGTTATCTATCCGCGGGTTACCTTTACCTTTACTTTAACGCATATGAGAATGAACGCATATATATGACGCATTCAGTTGAGAAGCTGAGAAAGTTTGAGGGGACTACTGAACGAACGGTATTTTGCCAATTTCGGTGACATTGGTAACAGTAAGCCCCAATCTTCGGAGCGGACGTCATATACGGGGTTTCCACACGTCAGTCTCAGGGAGGGCTTATTCAGAAGTTTTCACATTTTGAGGGGGGGTGCTTGTCCAAACGTTTGGGGGGGGGCTGGGGGCTCGTCTTGAAATCTCATGGGGGGCATTCCCGTACCCTAATGACACGACATGGTAATTAGCAGTATTTGGCGAAAACCCACGCTTACTCCATCGTGTAAAACAAGCTGTAAAAAACCCAAATTTCACTTTTAAAACTAAACTTTCAGAACGGTTTGCCACAATAGAAGGGAAGGACTGCATTGTTATTTTGATAAATATGATAATATTTTTGAAGTGGAAGTTATAGACATTTTATAGTCGGACGTCATTATGGAAAAGTTGTCAGTTATTAGTCTTGAAAAGTTTTCCGTACACGTCAATTCGCCAAAAAATAATGACAACTTTTAATAATGAAGTTAATTGGTCTAATTGAGCTGTATCCTGTTCGCTGATGTTTTTTTGCTAGGTTTTGTGCTCATTTGAGTCTTTCAAAAGTGCAAATGAGCATGACTCATCCATGTAAGCTCTCTTCCATATAATTCCAAGTCGAACTAAAGTCTGACAAAACATAGATGCGCCACTTACTTATTTTAGTGGCATGACTTCTGTGATTACTTGCTTGTACTCTTGATAGTCAAAATCTATTCTTTTCGTAACGAAATCACATGTTTCGTATTCTCAAGTGGCGCACCTAATTTTTGTCAGACTGTAGTCTGCAAAGTGAAGCTACGAAACAGTTTATCTTTAGTCTCGGGGGGGTGAACGAAAGATGATAATTCCCTGGCAATTTTTTCCTGGTCAGGACCCTTGTTTTTGTTACCTGCCCAAGTATGGTCAGGACAAAGGGGTACCGTTTCAGACCCCATGTTAGATTATCATACTGTACTGTACTGTAATGAAGTGCTATGTTTGAAAACGTAGATGTATGGGGGGTTAGCATTAGTGTTTACATCCCACCCTGGTGGGCACGGTTAACCGGTTAACGGAAAAATTTAGTAAACGGCAACTAAATTCGAGTGGTTATCCTATCTGTTAACTGGCTTGTGCGTTAACCGAATTATCATCGGTTCACCGGTTAATGATTTTATTAACCGTGCCCATGCTTACGGCCCTTTTCCTTGTCCCTGTCGTTTTGTCCTCAAGCGTCAAGCGATTCCAAGAAAACTGCCTGGCCAAATAAGCCAACTTTTCATATGAATAAAGTTTGGGTTACTTGCAAATCTTATACAAAAAATTAGCCAGCTTGTGTCAACTATTCACAGTAGCTGACCAAAATTTGTCCTTGTCCCTGTCCCTGTGTCCTTAAGGACAAGTATGAACCGGGCTTAAGTCGCCAAATCACTAATCATTACCAAAAAATTGGCTAAAATCAGTTGAAGAATGTACAACCGGTGTCCGACAAAACTTAAGTCGTCCGTTTGTCAATTCAGTTCGTAAAATAATTATAAAGTGTATGATTGAATTTGTTTTTTAATTTTTAATTATTAAATATTTGGTTTCAGATTTACGAGTTGAACACAGAAAGAACAGCTTCTGGAGATGAAGTGAAATATGAAGAAACTTCTGACACTTGAGTGATAACTTTGCTCTGTTTTGTCTGTTTGTACATTTTTTATCGAAGTAAACACGTTTATCTCTGGTTGTATTTCCAAACTACTTTGAAGAGAAAGTCGGTACTGTAGTTGTTTTAGTAGAATTCAATAGGAACAGATAATGTATATAAATCGATATGAACAGCCCAGAAATGTAGGAATCTACATTAAGTACAAACGACTGAAAATTTGGTGCACAATGTATTGTAGCTTGCTGTTAATTGAAAGATTTCCGTAAGGTTAAGCCTGTTGCGCAGCTTAATACAATCAAGAGTACATAATAGGGAAGAGTATGACACTCTTCCCTATCCTAGCTAATCGGCCCGGACGATGCTCCGGCCGAAATAGCGCTTTTACGCCTTGATTTCAGGGGGGGGGACCCCCCCCCCTCAAAACCGGGAAGTGTCTTGATTTCAGGGGGGGGTACCCCCCCTCGTTTCAGCAGACTGCCAGCTCGAAATCGGTGGTGTCTTGATTTCAGGGGGGTACCCCCCCCCCCCCTGGTTTCAGCACACTGCCACGGTGATGTCTTGATTTCAGGGGGGGTACCCCCCCCTCGTTTCAGCACGTTACCAGCTCACCATAGATTTCATGCTGGCAGTGTGTTGAAACGAGGGGGGGGGGTACCCCCCCCTGAAATCAAGACACCACCGAATTTGCGCTGGCAGTGTGCTGAAACGAGGGGGGGGGTACCCCCCCCCTGAAATCAAGACACTTCCCGGATTTGAGGGGGGGTCCCCCCCCCTGAAATCAAGACATGTCTTGATTCGAGGGGGGGGGTACCCCCCCTGAAATCAAGGCGTAAAAGGGCTATTTCGGCCGGAGCATCGTCCGGGCCGATTAGCTAGGATAGGGAAGAGTGTCATACTCTTCCCTATTACATATGTACTCTTGATACAATTAAAAGCCACCAAATGTAGTTTTTGAAACGGTGAACCTCATGTCGACCCAAACAAGACTGCTACGATTCGATGATGAGATGACTAATATATACCAAGAGTATATAATAGGATTCTATTACGACATGGTCCTTTTATGTACTCTTGCTAATGCCTAACTAACTGTTACCCAAACCCATTTGGTACGGTTGCTTCGGTATCCACTTGGCACTCTCCTGTTGGTGTCCGCTGCCAGAGGCCCGTTTCATAACTGTTCGAATACGGTGCTGATTCTGGTATGACCCATGGCTCTGTCTTGCCGGTGTCACGGGGTAAATCTTCCCCCCGAGTGAATCTTCCCCCCGGAAGAAACACCCCGGGGTAAATCTTCCCCCCCCCGGAAGAAACACCCCGGGGTAAATCTTCCCCCCGGAAGATTTACCCCGAAGAGAAATTCAGCCCAATTTAACGCATATTGTCCCTCTAATTATGACGCAACTATTCGAACTATGAAAGATGAGTCCGCTTTATACGGTCTTTATACTTATTACTTCGAACTTTTTGTTCCTTCTAGAGAAGAAACTGAAGTTTTATTGAATACACACGTCTGCTTCAGTACGTACGTACAAAGATGTGCACAAGCTCATTTGCATAATTAGTAGTAACTAATTTGCATGTCCAGCAAGAGTATTTAAGGCAGTAACAGCTTTGTACGAGCGCACATGCGCAAAAAGGATCTTGCAACTATTGGTGTGTACCAATACTTTATGGCCGCTGCAAACGAACCCAGCCAAAACCCCTCCGAAGAACGCGTGAATCAGCTCATTCAAGCCGCCATCGCAGCCCAGCCCAAGCAGAAAATAGCCCTCGATCCTCCGCCTCGATTGGAAGACCGAGGCCTCCAGCATCAGAGCGACGTCCTGTACGACATCGAAAAGCACATCGCCCAAATCCAGGGAGCCATATCGGTGGAAGCAGGAACGGTTGACGGACAAACGGTGGTGGAAGCCGCGGAATCCTGCCGCCAACTGATAAAGGACCGCCAGAAGTTGCTGAAAATCGCCGACCAAGGCGGTTGGGGCGCAGTCAAGAAGTATCAAGGAGCCACCGGTATAGGTGACTCAGAATCCGACTGCAAACGCATTCAGAAAGCGATCGACGATGCTAAGGCCGAGACTACCAACCGACGCAAACTCGACCGGTCAGCGCCATACCCAGTCCGACCATCCTATGCCTTGGCGCCTCGCATGCAAACGCCCATCCTCCGCCCTATCATGCCCGGGCCATACCCCCAAAAAATGGCATTTGGAAACCCACGATTCTACCACCAATGCAACACCTGTGGTCGGTACGGTCACTGGGCGCGTGAGTGTCCCTTCAAGGCAGACCAGTCATCACCGGGTCCCAGCAAGCAATGAGGATAAAACGCAACTGCTTGAAAGTAAGCCTAATCTAGCCATAAAGGGCAGTCTCCGTAAAAATCTGAAAAATTGGCTTAAAATCACTTCCGACGCCTTCGTCATTGACATGGTAAAAAATGGTTTCTCAATCCCTTTATTGTCCATGCCCAAAAAAGCATTTTTTAAAAACAATGTATCAGCCTTGAAAGAATCAAAATTTGTGGAAACCAGCCTCTCCGATATGATAAAACAAGGTTTTTTAAAAAAAGTAGATGACCCACCTTGGGTGGTAAGCCCACTCTCTGCTCGAATGTCTAGCGGGAAAATGCGTCTAATTCTCGACTTACGTTACGTAAACAGTCATACCAGACCGCCGAAATTCCGTCTGGACGACATCAGAGTGCCCTTAGTTTATGTAGAAAAAGAGGGTTACATGTGCAGTTTCGATATAAAATCGGGTTATTACCATCTGGACGTTCGCGAAAACTATCAAACTTTGCTAGGGTTATCTTGGAATTTTGGATATGGGCCAGAATTTTTTGTATTTACTGTGCTACCCTTCGGTTTGGCCCTGGGCCCTTATCTGTTCACAAAATTGCTTCGGCCACTGATAGGTCACTGGAGGGGTAAAGGAATCCAATCATCAATCTATTTAGACGACGGTTTCATAACAGCCAAAACTTACGCAAAAACAGCGGAAGTTTCAAAAAACTGCAGAGCTGATTTGAAATTATTAGGCTTTGCAGAAAACGAAAAGTGCTCCTGGGAACCCTCTCAAAAAATAAAAATTTTGGGCTGGATTATCGATCTGAAAAATTTTGTTCTGGAAACTCCAAAAGAAAAAGTCGAAAAAACAGTGAAATTTTTAACATGGGCCCTGAGTATGGAAAAGCTTTCGGCAAGACAACTTTCAAAAATTACTGGAAAAATAATATCCTTCAACCTAGTTCTGGGATCGGTATCTGGCTTAATGACACGAGAAATGTATGCTCAGATTGCTGCAGCACCATCGTGGGACCAGAAACAGAAACTAAAGCCTGAAGTTCTCAGAGAGATCATATTTTGGCACGAAAATCTGCAAAAGTTTCCCCGTCAAAAACTGCTAGAATACTCACTACCAGAAGCACTGGTGTTCACACACAGATGCATCCGCGCAAGGTGCTGCAGCAGTCTTGTTGGAAAGCACACCATCAGCTGAGCTGATAAACTGGACTGAGGAAGAGTCTCGCTCTTCGTCTACTTACCGAGAACTAAGAGCAGTAGAGTTGGGTTTGAGTTCCTTTAGCAAGAAACTAACAGGGAAAACTGTTAAGTTTCATACAGATAATTTAGCAGCCTGCTCAATTATCAAAAAGGGCAGCAGTACACCTCACCTACAAACTCTTGCATTACGCATCTACAGAAACTGTATTCAAAATGGAATCCGTCTCGAAATAGACTGGATTCAACGAGCAGAAAACTGCGTAGCAGACGCATACAGTAGAATGGCCGATTGGGACGATTGGTCAATTAATGATTTTGTTTTTCGAACTCTAAGTGAAAATTGGGGCCCGTATACAGTTGACCGTTTTGCAAACCCGAAAAATAAAAAATTGGAAAGATTTAATGCAAAAATTTGGTACCACGGGGTGGAAACAGTTGACGCCTTTTCAGTTTCATGGCAAGGGGAAAATAACTGGCTCGTACCACCAGTCCACCTGATTCCGAAAACCTTGGTTCACTTAAAACTTAGCCGAGCCAAAGGGACACTTTTATGCCCACTGTGGCGTTCAGCTATGTTTTGGCCTTTTTTAGTGAAAATTAGAGAAAACAGTGGCATATATAAAGGTTCCTGTATCTTCAGTCCGAAGACGCACCCCGTCGAAGCTGGGACGCAGTTGTCCACATCTATTGAATCCCTCCTCTGCTCTCCGATACTGGCCACTTGCCTAGACTGCACACAAGCCGAACTTTAAAACCCCCTTTGTCGCCCTTTGTTATTTTGCATTTATTGCCTTGTTGTTGAAATAAAATGAAAGTTATTTTGTAATAAAATATGAAAAAATAAGTGAAGTTTTATTGAATACTCACGTCTGCTTCAGTACGTACGTACAAAGATGTGCACAAGCTCATTTGCATAATTAGTAGTAACTAATTTGCATGTCCAGCAAGAGTATTTAAGGCAGTAACAGCTTTGTACGAGCGCACATGCGCAAAAAGGATCTTGCAACTATTGGTGTGTACCAATACCCACCCGCCCTGATCCCAACCGGTCTTGTTCTAGGTCTGAAATCGCTGTTTGCCTCTCAATTCTCTGTACCTCTCGAAAAATTTGGAGAAACTGAAGACACTTTATTCGAATTCCTGCAAGCTGCAAGATCAAAAAACACGGTAAAACAGTACATTTCAAGTCTGGTTGGTTTCAAAAAGTGGGCAGAAGCACAACGACTACAATGGCCTCCATCATGGTCTCCATCACATTAGCAAAGCTCTAAAATGTGGTTTTATTCAAGTTTCTTGATTTCATAATTTTTTAAAATCGTAACTTTCCAGACAGTGCGCACATGCCAATCACGTGACTGGCTAGACTCATTCTTGTCTTTGGAACATTGGGAACAGCTGGGGAAAATGTGCAATAAGTGTGTAGGTCAGAATTTAACATTGAATTAAAAAGGCATTTTAATTTAATTTACATAAATTATAAAAGAAAAGAGAAGAACAGCGTTGCTCAACGTCTAAGAAAAGTCATGTTATAAGTCATAGTAAGACTCTTGCTTGGTATAACAGCGTGGCCGAGTGGTCAAAGGGGCTGTGTAAGACTAGAGTAGTTAGTTCTCTGGTTCGATTCCTGTCAAGTAAGGGTTGCTTAGCAGTTAGCACATGTTGGAACTGTAAATCTTTAGTCAATAACTTACTTACCGGGCCAAAGTTGTGTTACTGTTTGAGGTTAAGCCAAAGTTGACTATGTTTGATGACCAAAGTTTGTAATATTATGTAGTTTTACTGTTGCCTGTGTTTAGTCAATTCTAACATATAGTAGAGAAGCTAAAGGTGAAATAGCCCAAATATGCACCATTACCGTGTTCACATGCATGTAACTCTCACTGCGATGCAAGTCTCGTCTAAAAAATCATACCAAACGACAGAGGAGGCTGACCACCTATAATTGAAAAAAAATTCAATAAAATTCATGCAAGAAGCAATGTATGTACATTTTTCTACACGAAAGTTTTCAAACTTAAAAAACGGCGTTGCCCAAGCGGACAGGACCCATGACCAGCATTTGGAAAAACTTGATTAATTCCGAAATTTCAGCGTAAAAGTAGGTAGTACATTTTTGGCAGTCCTAAACTCAGAATTTTTCGCTGATTTCGAATATGCTAATTCTGTAACTTGAAGCTGCGCTCAAAACGTAAAATAAGCTGTTTTAGTAAAGCACTTAATGTTGGAGTTTGGCCCTAATGTGCACCCCAAATGTGCACCAGGTGCCTAATTTTGCACCAAAATAGTAATCCTCATTACAAAGCTATGCAGAATCATTTTCGATCGGGTTTTTTTGTGAACACAGTTGATATAACTGTGCAACTCTATAATGAACAACAAGACAAAATTCGTTCTCTTTGTGAGAGTTTTACTGGTGCACTTTTGGCCCCCATGCATCAATGGTTGTTGGTGCAGTTTAGCGCCCCTAAATAGACCACAAAATACATTGAAAAATGTACAATTTGTAACAGACAGTTTCAACAGTGCTGCTGAGTGCTGACTGAGCAACATCCTTGTGTCTGTAAAGACTGTTTTTGAGAATTTTTATATCAACTTTCAAGTAAATACCCAATTAGGGTTTTATGGTGTCATTCTTGCGCCTTTTTTCTGTATGCATTTTCTCACCATACAGTTTACACTTTTTGCTACAATAATGCATGGTTCAAAAACGCTAGTGGATTAGTCAATGCCTTGAAAAGCGGACTGGTGGAGTCAAGGGCATGGCCGGTTCACTTTTGGACCTGGCTCCAAATGTGCACCAAATCCAAATTTTCCGTTTTAGATGGCCCAGAACTCTGCCTAAAATAAACATCGTGGCACGAAATTTTCCAGAAACTTACTATCATTTATCATCGCAGTGAAATTTTAGGTGATTTGCTTACTTACGGACAAGAATGAACCGGGCTAAGTGACAAAATATGCGTTAAATAGGGCTGAATTTCTCTTCGGGGTAAATCTTCCGGGGGGAAGATTCAACCCGGGGTGTTTCTTCCGGGGGGAAGATTTACCCCGGGGTGTTTCTTCCGGGGGGAAGATTTACCCCGGGGTGTTTCTTCCGGGGGGAAGTTTCACTCGGGGGGAAGATTTACCCCGGGGTGTTTCTTCCGGGGGGAAGTTTCACTCGGGGGGAAGATTTACCCCGTGACACCGGCCAATGTTGATACTTGATGCATCCGTGCGCCGCCAAGCTGGCCAGGCCAGTGGAGAGTGGAGACTACAGTTAAGCCTGTTTCACACGATGGGGAAAACGCGTGTGGTACCCCTTCGGCACCCCATGGGGTGCCACATGGTGCCCCATGGGGTGTCCCGAGGGGCTCCATGTGGCACCGTGTGACACCCCATGGGGCACCATGTGGCACCGTGTGACACCCCATGGGGTGCCCCGTGGGGCGCCATGTGGCATCATGTGGCACCGTGTGGCACCCCATGGGGTGTCACACGATGCCACATGGACACATGGTGCCCCACGGGGCACCCCATGGGGTGTCACACGACGCCACATGATGCCCCAAGGGGCACCCCATGTGGGTCACATGGGGCGCCCACGTTTTTCCCCATCGTGTGAAACAGGCTTTACTGTTTGCGACCGGCCGTGTAAGCCGCCGGCCGGCGGAGAAGTTCGGATGACCGGATCCGGAGCGGCCAATTTTTGGACAAAAAACAATACATCCAAATCCAGACCCAGAGTGTCATTTTAGCATAAATCAGTCTGCCGGATTGTTATGCCGGCCTAATTTTGCGAGTCGGTCGAATCTGGCAGGCCCGCTGGTGTTTTTAACCGGCCGGCCGGCGCCGGCTTTTTCCGGCGAGTTGCAGTGTCATACTCTTCCTATTATGTTACTCTTAGTGACAGACACGACTAAATATGAATCGGCAGTTAGCATCCCCAGTCAAATATGCTACCCTAGATTTTCAAGCCATTAGATCATCCATGAAACTGGCGCATAAGTATAGAAACAGGAAGTGTCTAAAAGGTCAAAATTTAGGAATGGGTTCGGACAAACATCAAGCAAGTAACTTATTCTAACTGTATTAGCCCGGTGCCGGTACCCATTTGTAAACACACAATAAGTCCAGCTCGTTTAATTGTGTGACAGTCGATTTTAAAGAAACCGACCAAATCATCACGATGGTAGCTCCAATAGACAATCTAGGCAACGTTTAATATGTACACATTTGCATTAAGTTACTCATTTCATAGCACGTCCAATCGACAAATATGTACAGCCGCACGTCCATTCAACAAACAAATTACAAAAAACTCCGCTGCTGTGTTTTATGCAATATTATATACTTTTGTAACTCGATTCAGTGTCACAGTAGAGTGCAATAACCAGACTTAAACTGCACTCTGCAGCGTGCAGTCTACTTATACTGAACAGTGCACAGCCAGAGTTGGATTCGACTTACAAGTCACTTATAGCACTGGTGGTTGTGCTAAAAGTAATTGATACGCATGTGTGAAACCCACGTACAGGCTTTCGGAGTTTCACAGAAACAGGCGTATGAATCATTCATAATACGCCAACTACTGCCATTTTTCATTATATATAATAATAAAGAGTAAACAGACATACGCTGTCAGTATAAATGAACGGTTACAAAAATTAATAAGAACTTGCAAAAACAGTATCCCATCACAGACACAAACTCAATATATATTATACAACCAATTTGTCACCACAATATCAATTATTATTTCAGTGAAAAGTACGTCTTCCCATGAGCACTATGCTTCTCAGGATTCAGTTTCTTCAGAATTGCGGCTAATTTCGATACGAGTTCATTTTTGTCCATGCCTTCGTATCGGTGTCTAAACTTGGACACCAGTTCCTTGGTGGTATGCGGTTTGCGTTGCAGGTAGCGTCTCACTTCGCCTTCAGTTACGCCTGTTGGATGGCTGGATGCAGTTGAACTGAAACGCACAGAAAAAAGTCACATAATTATTGACGAATATAAAAAAGCCACATATTTTTTCGACGACGAACATTTCGCTTCGATAAATCGGGCCCTGATCTTATACATAATTAGTGACGTGATATTTTTGAGGGCTTAACGGCCATACGGTCAAGTATGAATCCACCCTAACCCTAAGAAAGTAAAAAATACAGACCTGGACAAATCTAAATTTTCAAGAATTTTCAGCCCTTTATTGGTTATTTATGCGTTATGAAAGTTTCCTGACAGTGTCGAAAATTAGCATCATACTAAATTGACAAATTGCTGAGCAAAAATATTATGTTATTTACAGTTTAATTAATCCATAACTATTTAGCAAATTTCAATATAATTCTATCTCTGTTTGCTGCAACATCCAAAATTCAAAAATTCTCTATAATACGGTTTGTCAGCACTATGCATGGTACCAGTTTTCAAAAAATGATTCTTCCTTTTTCCAAAGTGCAGCAATATTATTTCCGTTTCAGCAGAAACCACATTCAGTTTTTAAAACTTTGAAATAAATAAAATTTAATAATACTTAGAATATTCTGGTTTTTCAGTAAATTTTTTTTGAATACGTAACAAATTATCTCGGAAACACCTCTACCGAATGAATACATAAAATTTAATTTGAAAAAACTACACTCTTACAAAAATCGAGACAAGCTTCCTTCCCCCCCGTTTCATGTTTATGACTCACCCAGGCGTTGCTTTTTTCTTTTTGGCAGGGGGAGCATTGACAGAATCAGCAGTGTCCGCTGCTTTCCGTTTATCACCTGAAAAAAACAGTCAAAGAGCTAAAAAAACTAAAACATGCATTTAAACGCAAAAAGTGGGCAGAAGATTAGAACAAAAAATTGCTTAATAAAAGAGTTACGACATATCAACTTAGACATCTTAGGGTCGATTCATACATATACTACATATTCATACTTACAGCCGTATGTCTGTTCAGCGGACAAAATGACGAAATATTGACGTCACATTCGCTGGCTAATCCGCTGCACTAGGCTGCTAGTGACGTCATTCTGCAGGCTGAACGGACATACGGCTGTAAGTATGAATCGAGCCTTATGGTGGTATTTTCAATTTCGCACTTTTCGTACAATTTCTACAGTTTTCACACATGATAGTCTGAAAAACGGGTTTAAAAAGCTGCGATTCTAAAACTAGATTATCTCGCAAAGTCCAACGCTGGCCAATTAGTCTTATATCCGGCACTTTTCTAATATATATATCATTATTTCTATTCGTATCCATTTATTTCCGACCAGTACTGGATATGGTGTAATGACTCGGCACGAATGAAGCAGTTCTACTTGTCATATTCGAAAGGGTGCCGGATTTTTAGCAAAGTGGCGGATAGATATGGGACTTGGGCCAATAATAATTAAGGGTGAGATATTATATAGCATTCTGATATACTTAGTAGTTAGTTAGTACTCGTCCTACTTTAAGCCAAACACAGTCATGGCTGTTCAGTAAGCGTAAGTGAGAGGGAAATACTATAAAATATGCAAATTAGCTTGCTAAGTTTGTGTGTGATCTTTGACTTACCCGTGGCGGCATTGGTAGTAGCGGTAGTGGTACTAGAGGTAGCTGGCTCCTCTACAGTAGCAGCGGGTTTCACTTCATCCGCGGGTGCTTTTTTCTAAACACAAAAAAACAGTGGTTGTTTTCGTTTCATTTTTTACAACGAGGTGCTGATAAAGTGGGAAAGTCCCAGCAACCGTTCTTTTCACTGACGCGTATAGGAAGTCCCAGAAACTTATTCACGGCCGTTTGCATTCACCTCAAAATTTACGGCCGTTTGCATCAACCTTATTCTCGAGCTATTCTTATTCTCTTGCTATTCCCGAGCGCTGTGAACCATCATACGATAGTCAAGAATTTTGTTTAATGCATGGTGATTAGTTGATGGGTACTCATTATCGAGGCAAGTGTGAAAACAAACGTCTATAGTGTTAAATGAGATCAGCTTTTCTTCAGTAATTCTATTCTCGAGCTATTCTATTTTGGTGCAAGCCAGTGTTGGGGTCGTATCATACTTACAGCTGCAAGTCCACTCAGTCGAAAAATTCACAAATTAATAATCATTTCGACTCCCGCTTTCGAACTGAAAAAATGAAAAAATAAGACAAAAACAAATACCTGCAAGAAAAGGGCTGAGTGAATATCTTCTTTGTCCGGATCGTCTGAATCAGAACTTTCACTGGACGAATCTAAAACAGCAGAGGTCAGTTGAACTACTTTAAAAATTGCCCCAAGGTCCTGTATGATTTCTAGGTACGTCTGGTTTTTTGAACCCATTTATTATCGTACTCATTTTTTAAGTAATATAATATTTATGCCCGTAGCCAACAGGTATGAATTCAATTGTGCAATCTAATCTAATCATTATTTTACAATGGGAGAGTTTTTGAGCTTGAAAAAAATCAAGGCTGTGTTGACCGAATTTCCATTGGGAATAAATTGTCCTGAGTTCTTGGAAAAAGCCCGGTTCATACTCCTAAGAACAAAAGGACAGGAACAAGGACAATTATTAATTTCGCTAGCTATCATGAAGCATTGACACAACCGTCTCGTCTACTTTTTTTTGTATACAAACGAGAATTGACTTATATATACTTTTGACGTTTGAAAAATTGGGTCATTCGGCCATGTAGTTTTCCTGAATTATTGCTTAAGGACAAAACGATAAGGACAAGAACGAGTATGAGCCAGGCTGAAGCACTTAAAAGGATGTACTTTTCCTGAAATATAGCTTAAGGACAAAACGATAAGGACAAAGACATGGTAATTCGGCCATGTAGTTTTCCTGAAATATTGCTTAAGGACAAAACGATAAGGACAAGGACATGGTAATTCGGCCATGTAGTTTTCATGAAATATTGCTTAAGGACGAAACGACAGGGACAAGGACAAGAACGAGTATGAGCCAGGCTTAAGGACTTTTAAGGACTAAAGTTACTTTTCCAACACTAATCATCTGACCTCCCTCTCCCTTTTTGGCCATGCCAGTGGGCAAACTGGCATCCTGTTTCTCCCCCTCGTCTCCGTCCTCTTCTCCTTCCTCCTCCTCCTCGTCCGAATCCTGTTCCGACAACATGGCCCGCAGTCCGGCTTCTTCGTCCACCCCCACAAGGGCCGCTTCCACAGCTGCTTCTTGTTCCGCCTCCACTTCGCTGAAACAATCGCATAAGAGGGGGGCTTGGAATAATTTGGAGGGGGCATTGGTTTGCCGGATTAAGGGTATTATAAAGTGGGTGATCAGCTACATGTATGAGGGGAAGATGGGGGACCTACACCCCAAAATTAAGGGTCCGGGGGGCACGGTCCCGAAAATGTGGGGAAAATTTAGTGTAAACATAACACTTTTTTTGAGAAAATTTTACAAAATTAGGCAAAATTTAAGGTATTTTTGGTAGATAATGGGGGGGAGGGTCCCTAAAATTTGGCCGGAGAGGCCCCCAAATTTTCCCCAAGTAAGTTTGTTCACAAAGGTTTTTGGATTTGGTTTTTATCGCCCGGCCGAAAAAATTTCTGATGCGTCTCCAACTGACAAAATTTGCCCAAAAAAAATTCTCCAAACTTTTTTCTAGGGACTCTCGCCCCAAGACCCCTACAACTCTGTGGGTTTGTCTGATCGCTTTAACATTATCAATAGCACTTTCTATGCCTCTCGGGTCAAAAAAATAGCATTGTTTTTGAATGAAATATGCGAATCTGTGTCGTGTTCGAGAGTTAAAAATACAGGCAAGCGAATTTTGACACATCTCAAAAAGTCGAAAAGCCCTTTCCCGGGCGAAATTTTTTTCTAGCTACGCTACAGAGGTGTTTTTTAATACGGCCCAACTTAATGTTTCTTCATGAAGAAATTTAACTTTACTACACATTTAAAAAAACTTCGCCGCCTCCCCCCCTCGAAATTTCATCCTGGATCCGCCACTGACCGCCACCTAAACTAAGTCTAATCCTTCGTCTGAGTGCGCCCACTAGCGAACATCTTCACCAGACGCAGCAGCAACGCCCGCCACCTAGAATAATAAAATCTAACTCCAACCCTACTCAGCCTAAGTGCGCCCACTAGCGAACACCTTCACCAGACACCGCAACAACAGCCACCACCAAAAATAATAACATCTAACTACAACCCTACTTAAGCCTAAGTGCGCCCACTAGCGACCGCCAACACCAGACAGCTCCGTAGTCCGTCCCACCTTTCCGACTCGTCCGTATCGCTCATATAGTCTACTTCTCGTCCTTCCTCGTCCCCGTCGTCGCTGTCCAGCGAGGCCACATCGTCCTCTGGTCGCTTATAGACTGGCTCTTTCTTCTTCTTGCCCCGCCCCCCTTTGCCCTTCCCTTTGGCCCCCACCCCTCCCTTCTTGCCACCACCCTCAGCGGCACCCGTGGTTTCTGCTGTGCCTGAAATACCACATGTTATATCAGTTTTTGAAAGAAAGAAAAATAAAACAGAGGCGCCGGGAGTCGAACCCGGGCCGCTCGCGTCGACGTCGCAAATGCTACCACTACACTACAGCTCCCCGAATCTTGTCTCATAGTCCCAGGCCCTAATTCTCAGCTACAAAACAACTCCGGATAGGAATGGGAGGGGGCGGGGCAAAGACAAATAAGTACCCAGTGGCCAGAACCCACTAATATGAGCTAGAACAGCTAACC
>JASANF010012957.1:0-24706 GCA_030248245.1 Trissonchulus sp. WLG1_4 | reverse complement strand
AATAATTAGGAAAAACATTTTTGACGCTTACTAGCACTCAGGACTTAGGGTCAGGTGTATAGATTATAAAGTATTAATACTCTACAGATACATACAGGTATTTCATTTAAATTTCTCCACGCGCAATCTATTTTTGTTTTGTAAATAGACATCTTTCTTGAAAATTACAAGTGAGTAATGGCGAATCATAAAATGTTACAATACAACCGTATAACTCTAATTAATAGAAATAACTGTAGAAATGATATAAGCTTAAACTACATTTACATATAACAATAAAAATGAATGGCGATCAATTGATTATTATATATATTATGGATGAAAAATTATTTTTCAGGACATATGTATGTAGCTTGCCTAGTAAATAACATCAAGGACCAATCAAGTACACGACACTTTTCCGGCAACAGTGCAGATGAAGATAATGGCTGATTAATTCGCGCGAATAGGGTGCAGAAAGCACTAACGTGTCGGGCGACTGTTATTCGGACGCAACTCTTGTCCGCTTCATTTAGCAAGCTGAGCTTCCCTATTCGGGCTGCGAAACTTGTCCCGGGTGTTTGACAAGCTTATTAGCATTCTTCCGCCATGAGATCAGCCAACTTTCCTATTCTACCCACACTGCTGCCCTTGGTGAAAGAACATTTGTATAATAATCGTATTTCTTTTTCCGCTGCAGCTTTTTTACTTGACGACAGGAAAACTGACACTTGAATTGTAAATATGTATGAAAATAATACATTCTGAAAATGATCATTAATTTTGGTCAAAGTGTTCGGCAACTCAAATTAACCTGTTTCATAGTTATTCAAAAAATTAAAAATATTTTAAAATTTGGTCAAATTGACCATTCTGGACCTTGCTAGGGTTACCAAAGTGGACCAGTGCACACCACGCGGACCAAACAATATCAACTGACACCCCCTATTGACATCAAAATCTCAATTTCGAAAATTTGCCCCATTTTCACCCCCTTAGGGGGGGTACCCTGAAGGGGTCACAGAGGGGTTCAGACTCCAGAGGGGTCCTAGACGAAACTGGACCTCGGATTTGTGTTCAGGGGCCCACATTACCCTTAGAGACATCAAAGTCCCTATTTCAAAAATTTGACGCCTTAGGACCCCTAGGATGGTGGTACCCTGAGGGGGCCTTAGGGGGGTTCACAGGGGTCATAGACGAAAACGGACCTCGGATTTGTGTTCAAGGGCCCAAATTACCCTAATGGACATCAAAATCTCAATTTTGAAAATTTGACCCCTTAGGACCCCCTAGGGGGGGGGGTTACCCTGAAGGCGCCATGGGGTGGTTCGGAGAGGTCCTAGACAAAAATGGACCTCAGATTTGTGTTCAGGGGCCCAAATTACCCCTAGAGACATCAAAATCTCAACTTCGAAAATTTGACCCCTTATGACCTCCTAAGGGAGTACCCTGAGGGGCCCGTAGGGGAGTTCAGAGGGGTGCTAGACGAAAACTGACTTCGAATTTGTGTTCAGGGGCCCAAATTACCCCTAGGGACATCAAAATCTCAATTTTGAAAATTTGACCCCTAAGGACCGCCCTGGGGGCTGGGGGGGCCGTATAGGCGGGTCCAGGAAAGTGATAGGCAAAAACTAACCCAAGATTCGTGTTAAGGGGCCCAAACAACCCCTAGAAACGAGATTTTATAAAAAAATCGAAAAAAAATTTCCACCCCTAAAAAAACCACCCCTAGTGTACCCTAGGTGGTCACTTTTTGATGAGACCTGAGACTTCAGCCAATTTGCCTGGGGTGGCAAAGTGAAACACCATACACGACGCTGACCAAACAATATCAACTGACACTCCTGCACGTATTTATTATTACATCGTAACAATACAGCACGAGTGATTAGCCATTGAAGCTTTATACATTGACAAAGTTACGAAAAACAATGTCTTCAGGGAGCCGGAGGGGGGTGCACCAGTTCTGGCTATCAGAAAAATCTGACTGCAAAACTAATAGCACCCTGCAACGCGCAGTATATGGGTTAATATTTGCCACAACCCCCACAATACACGTGAATTATCTTCCGAGCCTCCTCCCCAGCGCCACAGTTACACGAACCACTCCAAAATAGCAGATGCACTATAGCACCATTACACTACCCTGCATGCAAGAAATGGAGGCTACCTCACTTGCGTGACTTCTCAAAAGTTGGCTAGAAATTTTTCGGACTGATTTTTTTGGACCCCAAAAAAGGGGTTCCCCCCTCCCAGCAGAGACCAAACGGGGACGAAATTGAAAAAAGTGGCCCGTTACTTTCTAAGTTTTGTCAAACTAAATGTGAAAAACATATAATCATGACAACCCTACAAGCTTCCGGTCCGGTAGAGCTGTTGAAAAAAAAAGAAAGAAAGTGTCAAGTTTGCAAAAGGCAAGACTTAACCAAAAGTTAGACTCAACCAATCTCTCCGAAATTTTGCAGGCATATAACCTTCTACTAGGCGGATACACAGACCAAATTGAAAAGTCATTCGCCTCAATATATCTTAAGTTATTAAAAAATTAAATTTCGAAAATCCGCATTGAGTGGATTTTCTCCCATTCTAGGGTTGGGCGCTGCCGCGCCAACCCTGATTGTATGTTGGCTTTAAAAAAATTGTGCCGCGTTTTATATTCGAAGAATATCCTCAGCACAGTAAGATCGTCGCAACGGAATCTGTCCAAATTAAGTTTAACCTTACTCGCAAAACGTGCTTGTTTGCATTTGTTCCTTCAAGTATGAACTGATTGTGCAAAGCACAAAAGCACTTAAGGGGGTAGTGTCGCGAAAGCAGTCAATTTTGCGTAACTGTAAAACATTTTTAGAAAAAGATAAGACATTGTTCTTTATATATTTTGAAAATATATGTTAAGGCAAGTATTTTCGCCAAGTTTCATCAAAATTGATGCAGTATACTGTTCGCACTGAGGTCGCAAATTCGAAAAAATGACGTTTTGAAAACCTATTCACATTCGATAATTTCACCACATTTTTCAATCTGGTTGTCTAGTTTGTTTACACAGACTAAATGGACATATGTTGTAGTTTATGCACACAAAATTTAGTGCAAATTGCTTGAGTGGTTGCGGAGTAACACCTGTTTTAACTGTGAAACTGTGCGTAAACAGTGAAGTACACACAGCAATCATGATAAATTGTGAAAAATTTAGACGCTTATTTTAAAATCAAAAAAAACGAACCTTTATTTTTCTTTTTTCTTATTTGTGGCAAAAAACTGTGCGTCGACACGTTATGTGTGCTTCACAAGCTGGCCAATTTGATATCTGGCTGAATTAGTTGAATTATCATGTCCTTATTGTGTAATGTCTGGCTTACAATCGGTGATTGGTTCAAGATATTAATAGATATTGGTAGTCTACTGTCTGGCAGTACTTATTTAACACATTGTAGCATTGGACTAGTTTCTCAGTGAACGTACAAGTTCAAAGCAAAAAGATCTCTTTTTGCAACCTATGAGCAAAACTGCTTTCGCGACACTACCCCCTTAAGCACAATTAAGGGGTAGTGTCGCGAAAGCAGTCGATTTTGCCGACTATAAAACTTTTTCAATAAAAGATAGGTCATTGTCCTTCATATATTCTGAAAATATGGTTAAAGACAAATATTTTCGCCTAGTTTCAGCAAAATTGATGCAGCATACAGTTAGCAGTGAAGTTGCAAAATCGGAAAAATGACGTTTTGAAAACGATAATTTAACGACAAACGATAACGAAAATTCACATTCGATAATTTCGTCACAATTATAAAACTTTTTGTCTAGATTCTTTACACAGACTGAAACCACATATAATCTAGTTTATGTACACAAAATTTAGTGCAAATTGCTTGAGTGGTTGCAGAGTAAGACTTGTTTGAACTGTGAAGCTGTACGTAAACTGTAAAGTACCTGGTAACAGCAATAATGATTAATTGCAAAAAATCTAGACGCTTATTTTAAAATCAAAAGAAAAATGTACCTTTATTTTTCATTTTTCTTATTTGTGGCAAACAATTGTGCGTCAAAACATTACATGGACTTCACAAGCTGGCCAATCTGATATCTGGCTTGATTTTTTGAGCTTTTATGTATCTATTGGGTGATGTCTGGCTTACAAATGGTGATTGGTTCAAAATATTGGTAGATATTGGTAGTCTAGTGTGTGGCAATATTTATTTGACACCAAATAGCATTTTACTAGATTCTCAGTGAACGTACAACTTCAAGGCAAAATGCTCTCATTTTGCAACCTACGAGCAAAACTCCTTTGGCGACACTACCACCTTAAAGCACTAAATCACGAAACTCAACACAAAAAGAAAAGCACTAAATTTTTGTGTCCAAAACCACACTGAAAAAAACACTAAAGCAGATGCAAAACAGCATAAGGCAACAGCACAAATTGTGTCGTTGAACACAAAAGCACAAAAACTGGCTGAAAGCACAAATGCTTAAGCATGAAAGCGTAAAGTATGAACAGAAAGTATGAACAAAGTGTGAATCAATTGGCACGTTTGGTCTTTTTTACGTTTGGTCACGTAAGGCGACTCGCCGCACCTACGAATGGCCCAAGCAGGAACAGAGGGTACCGGCTATCTAGAGGAGAGTCATCCTTCGCCCGTAGCCTCGACCACTCCGCCGGCAGGGCTTCCAGGTATAATGAGCGGGGTCTTCCGTGCGGGCCGGGGTTGCCGGACACCGACGGGAAATGGGGCTTACCTAACTACTGGGCAAAGCGCAGTAGGCGCAGATCACAAAAGTAGAGCTGCCCGCTAAGCCTGAATGGACCTCCCTGAGCGGGGCAGCAAGTGATGGATGTGGGGCGGATCACGGCGAATACGGAACGCAGAGGTGGCAGAGCCTCTCTAGGCCGATACTGCCCAGGACTAGAAAGAAACTAAACCGGCAGGGCCACTAGGCCGAAACTGCCCAAAAGCAAACGCGAACACGATCCGTAAATTTAGTAGATTTAATGAAGGTAAACACAAAATAGCATAAATGCCATTTCGGCGGAAGACAAAGAAAGTTATACAACAAAACGAGCGGCCGCACGGGGCTACGCACCACCAACACACTGACTATTTTACAAGCAGCCTAGTCGTCACTACACATAACTGAGCGCACACACACATGAGAAATGGCAAGTACGTATATAATGTTAAAATATGTTGAGCGTGTATTCATAAATGTTGGAATGTTAAAAGGTAAGTGAAGTGTGAATAAGGGAGTAGGGGAGGGTCTCCCAAGTGAAGCCTTACAGATCTTCCCCTCCTCACTTAATTGTGCTCCTGCACAATTAGGCAAAAAGCGAAAAAACCGTAAGCCGACACAGGTGGGGTGTTGGGAGTGGGAGTAGGGTGAATTTTAAGAAGATTTAGGAAGAATTTTAAACCCCGGGAGGGCTCTTCCCCTCCTCACTTATGAATTTGCCCACACAATTTATACCCAAAAATAATACCAATACACATAATATATTACTACAAAGCATACACAATACATACACAAAATCACTAGGCAAATTACTGAGTTATCAATGAGGTTGATTAGTTGATCCCAAAACAAGTGAGGTAAAATGGACAAATTTTGGCGAATATACAAGGCACTGGTTAGTGTACACAATCACGAGTATGACGAGAAAATTCCAAAATATGGCAAGTACAGCTCGAACAAATGGCACAAGGCAAGGTACAGTTAGTATACAGTCTGTACAAGGCTCACAGTTCCCAAAGTTCACACAGTCCATACAGTTCACAGCTCGCAATCCTCAAGCATTTTGTAGTGCGTAGGGGGATGGGGGTGTCGCTATAAGCGCCGCAACGAAAAGGCAGGGGGTCAGAAAATTCGACGTTCAAATATGAGCATTGGCACACAGTCCACCGTTCCGAAATTGAGCAAATATTACACGTAATCTCACAGTTCGACGGTTGAGCAATAGCGCCGAGGTAGATGTAATGTAGGTAGGGCGCGGCAGCAGAGGTAGAAGGCTGCAGTTTGAACACTGAGGATTGAGCATTATCGCCGGTCCAACATTGGGTGGCCTCCATTTGGGCGTGACACGTCTGGCATGCGTCTAACAGTGCCTCATTGGCTCCAGCTGGCGCCGCCATCGATGCACTGCACCATAGGCTGTTGTGGCATGGGCGTTGGCACATATTATGCATACAGTATATACTACACAAAAATCACAAATAAACCAGTTCAATACCACAAATTATAGCACGCAATTAAGGCTATAACAACATATTAAAGCACAGGGCAAAACAAAACAATTTATCACAAACTACTACAAGTTATCAATACCAAAAAATAAAGCACATATTAAAGCATACACACAAAGCATCAACACCAATAATAGCAGTATTATGAATAAAGACTCGAGATAAGTGACATAATACTAAGGCAAACATTACGTACACAGCCGAACAATTGACAAAATAAAAAAATGAAAAATATTTTTGGGTTTTGTACATATAATATGTTTTTGTATTTTAGATTATATGCCTTTTTTGAAGAAAAAGAAAAAATGGAAGAAATATGAAAAACGCAAAAATGACAAGAATGACAAAAAATACCCGAACAATATTATGCATTGTATGACAGTTACACAAAAATAAAATTTTATTTACATTGATGATCTTCATTGTCTTTGGAGTAGTTGGTTGGCATAATTAGCGTCTTTTCGCGTAGTAGGTAACAGTTCGCTGGCTACGGCCTAGCGACTGGGCGGCTTGCGTTCGAGCACGAGTCGAACGAGTAGATCGAGTAGAGCGAGCAGCGTTAGCAGAACGAGTGACGATCGCGTGAGTCACCTCGCGTTGTTGCTCTGCGGGCATGTCGCTGTAGGGCACGTAAGCGGGTCTCGTATTGACAATAGGGCCAGTGGCCCTTTGAAGACGCGGGTCATTTGCCTCAGGGCGTTCCAGACGTGGGGCCTCGATACGGAAGGGCGTCGTTTGTTAGACAGATGCCGCTACGCCTTCCGGTCGTACAGTGGGAGTATCCATCCGTGGCGGCCACTGTTTGTGCTCCTCGACTTCCACATCGGACAATTGTTCGATAATCAGCTGAGGTAGCGGAGCAGATTCTACCTCAATTCGCTCTTCTTCTTGTTGGTGTTGTTGGGACGCCCCTTGTAATGGTTTAGGGTCTTGTCCCGCTGGGCGTCGATCATCTTGGGTGTCCGTGGGCTCCCGTGGTGTCGGGTCCCGGATTGGGCTTCGTCGACGACTCCCTCGTCCGACACTATGGTATTTACGCCGGCAGATTCCGGTGGAGGCGTCCGTCGCGAGCGTCCGCGTCCCTTGGACCTATCGCTACGAGCTCGGGGTGGCTCATGCTCTCGCCTGGCTCGGTGCTCATAGGATCCATGAGGAGTCGGGCTGACTCGTCGGTGATGTCGTTCTTGCGGGTCTCGGTGGTCCCGTTCAGTTTCACGTCTGAATTCTACCTCTCCAGATTCAGAGACTCGAAGCTGGGATTTGGCGTAATACCGTTCGTAGAATTGGCTAGTAGAGGTAGGTTCTTGAGGTCCACGGAAAAAGACTATCCGTTCTTCTTTTCGGGTTCGACGTTCCTTGTCTTCCTCTTCCTGCATTCAACGTCTATTGTCTTTTTCTTCTCTGCGTCGTCGTCGCTCTCGAGAGTCGTCACGTTCACGGTGTTGATGAGCGTCCGGTCGTCTTTGAGGACCTCCGTCGTAGCATCTTAGGCCACGGTGCGGTCGCTTTTTGACGCCTTTTGCTTTTTGTAGTGGCTCTCGTCGTGTTTGCGATAGGAGTCCTCATCCTCTCGTCGGCCTTTGTACGATTGCGGGTGCGATTCGTAACGTCCGCTATAATAGCTGCTTTCACGCTCAGAGTGGTGGGCACGCGCCTGAAAGTGACGCTCGGTGCTTCGCTCCTTTTCTCGGTCATAATCTCGCCGAGGTGGCAGTCGGGACCTCAAGTCTTCCTTTCCTCGCCTGGGTGGGATCAATTCCCTCAGGTCTTGGCGAGGTCTGCTGGTCGATGGTCTGTCACGATTGTCTCTTTCTCGAGGACAATATCCGGAGGGTCTGTAGTCCTCACGGTGAATTCGGTCTTCTTTTCGAGGTGGTGGTTCTGGATGACGGCGTTTGGGTGGGGGAGGAGGTATATGGGGGACCTCCACAGATTGAGGCAGTTCACCCTCTTCCGTTCCTCTTCTGCAATTGTCACCACCAAGTTTTCCACGTAGAATTTCGGTCGGTCAGTTTCTTGCGGTGCCTGTTATTTCGTCTTCTTCAGCCGCTTCTTGGTAGAGCGCGGTACGATAAGGACTTTGGACGAGTCATCCCGTTCGGTATTGTCCTGTGTACCTTCTCTATCCAAGTTGACTGGTCGAGGCACCATCGTATAGTGCGAAGACGGATTGTTCAGCACCTTTGGTCCACAGAATGGCATCAGGTTGTCTGGTTCCAGATTTGCGTGGGTGATCTGGTTCCACGGCATCGGTTTGAGCCATTTCTGTTTTTGCTTGGCCGCTCTTTGTCTAGCAGACCTTTTGTCCGATTCCCGTTTGTAGAATAGTCCAGCGGCTGGGTAGTACCAAGCCGAAGGGTCGGCAGCTAGGGACAATGTTGTCAGTCAGGGCTGGGCTTGGATTTGCGCTCTTCACCTGAAAGACGTGATAGGGCCATGAGCGTTCACCTCCTGTGGTTTCATAGGGAGGGCAGAGCTGATTGTTGTTATAGTTCTACATGGTCAATTCTATGCGTCGATTAACGACGTCCATGCGGTGCTGACGCTGACCCGTAAGGTCTGGAGTATCCATTGCTAGGATCTGCCCGTTGACTTCAAAGTGCTTCGGTCCTTTGTCGAGGAACCACAGACAGATCTCGGTGTAGGCCAGACCGAGGTAGTTTTCACCCGTGGCGGCAGTCGGATTGTGGGCGTATCCCACGACTTGCATTCCTTCGGCTCCAATTAGTGGATCAAAGACCGAGAGGTAGCTGAACAGCTTGGGCATGTTTTCCTTGAGAACCTTTTTGGTCTCCTCGTACTGGTAAAAATTGCTCCCAAGCCAGCAGTAGCACAAACGGGAGACTGATTTCCCGCCAGAACTCTTCCTGTTCCGGGGTGTAGGAGTTTCTGAGGGTGTTTCTCAGAGCCACAGCCCACATGGCTGCTCCCTGCTAAAGAATAAACGCCTTCTTGTTCAGGGCGTTCAGCTTGTCCGCCTTGATGTATTCAATGGCATGATAGGCCGCTGGGAATAGAATGTCCCAGCCGTACAGGTGGAATTGCTGCGGCAAAATGAAGTCCAGGGACAATGAGTAAGACGGTGAGTCCCGGTTGTCCATGATGTGTTAACCATACTTCGGAGTCAGCTGTCGGTCAACTCGTGGGTCCCGGTAGTACAGCAGGGTGTAAACGTCCCGGATGGCTCGGTACCCAGCTGTCTGTCTCACGATCAGGTTGAAGAGATTCACGAAGTAGGTTCTAGCTCCGTGTGGCTTCGGCAGGAGGTTTGGGTACAGGTTAGTTTCGGGGAAGACCTTGACGACCAGGTCGTACTCGGTTCTTGGGAATCCCGTTCCCCGTCCCATTAGTGCGATCGATTTGTGCTCGATCCTCCCGTCCTCAATTGCTGGCAAAGTCAGCTTGACGAACTGCGTGGGCATCAGGCCTCGCGCTCCAACTCCTCGTTTTTGGGTTGACTTCACTGTGGAGTCGGTCCCCGTTTCAGTTGGTTCCGAAGTGGTCGTCTTCGTGGATGTATCCACAGTGGAGAAATAGTCCACCGTTGCCTTAGGCCAGTCTGGATTGTCGTCGACCGTTTCCTGGACGACCTGTTCCATTAACCTGCTTGGCAACTCCCAGCAACTAGCCACGTTCAGATTGAACCAGTCCGTCAGTCTGACTCGAATTTCGTTCAGCCACGGATGTAGGGCTGTCGGGGTGTCGTCACTGGTCTTCGGCATTCGTGCGCTCAGGTAGGCGTACTTTTCACTTAGTGCAGATGGTCGCACGTTTGGGTTTTGCATAAAGATAACTGGACATCCCGCTTTTTCGATTATCTCTGGATATCGGACATGCACCTGTGCGTTCATGTGATAGACCGTGAAGATTTCTTTCGTAGCAAGGGACCATTTGTAGCTTCCCCGATCCAAGATGTATCTGAGGAAGAAAATGACCAAGGCCTTGTCGCGAAAAGTAGCATCGTTGCTACTCAGCCCGACTCTCAACCATTGGACATAACTTTCATCCGTCAGGGGTGCCTTGATGAGTAGATTGGCGTTGAACGGCACATCTGGTCTGTTCGGTAACCATTCCGAGTAATCCGACAGATCCATGAATTTGGTCAGCAGGCCGTGTTCTCTCGCTCCCATCGAAAGTTTCTCTCTTTGGCGATGAACTTGGGCAGCAAGTTCGTAGGGGGTTCCGCCACTGGAACGTTAGCGATGTCCACTTTCACAATTTTGGTGGGCTTGCGTCTGGCTGCAGCTTGTTCTTGTCTTGTTATCGGCACTCCAGGAGCAGGTGGATGTATTGGTTTAACAGTAGTCGGAATCGAACTCTGCGCACTAGCTCTATCCTTTCCTGCTTGTCCCTGTTGTCCAGCTTGGGCCGAGACGACCGTCGTCCCTTCCTTCTGGGGGTGGCTCCTGCCTCTACCCAACGAAGTTCCAACAGCCTGTCTCTCGGCTTCCCACTCGACCACTCGCTGAAGTTCCGAATCTGACAGCAGGGTGATGGTGTCCTCATCGTCCACTTCTAACCCTTCCGGTTCTAGTTGAACTTCCGGGTTCTTCTTTGCCAGGGTTTCTTGGTAAGTGGCGTAGGTTTGTTGTCCGTTGGCACCTTTGAACTCCAACCACAGTTGGTTCAATTGCTGGAGTCTCCAAGCAGCTCTTAGCGCTGAGTCTCGTCGCTGCTGCATGTGCAGCTCTTTCGCCATTTTCTTGAACTTCTTGATCTTTCCTTCATCAGGAGCTACACACAGCTGCGGTACCAGTGTTTGGGTGGAGTGTTCGTGGCGTATCCGGAATTACAATACTGACCCCATAAACAATGGTGTCTGGGTCGTGGGCGGGTGTGTACACGTAGCAATAGTACTGCGTGTCTGGCAGTCCCAGCTCGAACTGACTCGCACCACGAGCTTGTGCTTTCCCTCCACCATTTGGCTGGCGACAAACTGGGCGTGGGCTTGACTTTGCTCATGCTTCGTCGCTCGGGAAGTGATTGGGGCCGTGACTATGTACCCGTAGAAAGTACCCAGTTGTTTACTGCCGATATAGAGGTTGAATTTCGACTAGTGTGGAGCTTCCTGCTGTTTGGGGAATTTCAGGCTGTTGGCAGCATAGACCTGCATTCGACCCTTGTCTGACTTGACAGTGTAGGGGATTTCCGGTCTAGTTTTCCATTCCCAACTTCCGTCACTGCTAATGACTCTGGGTGGCAACGACACTTTTCGTGAGTCCACCTCCGTCAGATCGTCAGGGGCTTGGTCAAGGCTAGCCATACTGAGTCTTGGCGCCTTGGTTTTGGTGACCTTTGCCGATGTCGGTGGCAGTGGTTGACCCAATGCCATTGGTCGTTTCGGAGGCATGTTGGGATTGTAGCGTAGCTGAAGCGTCCAGTACGCCTCGTAAATGTCTTCTTGCAGTCGGCGGTAGAGCTCCCCGTAGTCGTCACCGATGAAGGTTTTGTCGTCATGCGCCGAGCCTTCTTTGCACATGTCTTCATAGACTGGCACTGGTTCTCCTCGTTCCAGTTTCTGCTTGTATTTCTGGTAGATTTCGTTTTTCTCCTGTTGATATTGGTAGTGTTCCGGATCCGGTTCTTTGTATTCACCGTCCGATTCCTCTGAGCGCGAGTCATCCCGCTCCCTTGGGAATTTTCTGGCCTTACGAATCCCCGGGTTTCGATTGACGAAGTTGCGCACTTCGGCCGTTGGTTGGCGAAGCTTTTCCGCATACCGCCGTTCGAAGTCCTTGCGGTTGACTTTCGGTCGATCCGGTCTTGGAAATTCCAAACCGTCCGTGTTGATTTCAGTGATTTCGTCCCGATATTTGAATTTTTGGGACCGGACGAAGTTGGAACCACATCGTCACGGGTCTTGTCGGTGTTTCTTCTCGACTGCCTGTTGGGCATGGTCCAGCTTCGTTTTCATTGAACCCATGGGTAAGCGGTTCACAGCGGTGTAGATTCGGCAATTTTGCATTGGTCCGTAGGACTTGCCTGCTCGGCGCTCGGGTGGTCATGCTTGCCAGTAGACCTGACATAGAGACAGCTTCCCCGAGTTTTTTACGAGTCGGGACAAACTGGACCATCTTGATGAATAAATATTCCAGGGCCAGCAAGTCCTAGCAAGTGTAGGCGAAGATGTCCAGGGTGGTAATGGGTTGCTGTCCCCATTTGGATGGCGGAATGTTACTTCGACGCTTTGTGACTTCCAGTAGGTTTTCGTCGGGTCTGGTGTCCAGCGCAGTGTTTTTGGGGCTTGGGACCCCGCAAGCTTTGCACATTAGATTCATCCCGACGTTCTGGTTGTAGTACCCCAGGCAGTCCTCAGCGGGGTGGGTAGGCAAATCTTTGTCCGCGGGCGTGATGTTTCCGACGACCATGAGCGCTCCAATGGTACGCCAGAGCTTGGACATTTCAATGAAGTTGAGGCAAAAGTGTCCGTCGCCCATGAACTTTGCCCACCTGAGATTGTCGTTTTGCACCCCGATCTCCAAAAAGTACACACCATTTTTCGGGTGCGTCAGGTGGTAGAGGAACTCCATGAAGGGTCCGTAGTCTGTCAGGGTGGCCAGAATCACTCCGACCAGGATCACGAAGCGGTGTTTGGGCACCGGGTCAGTGTGCGAGACAGGGCCAGCCAGTTGTAGAACCGAGACCATTTGGTCTGGGCTAGGCCGAAGGCTTTGCCGGGGTAACTCTCGGTGTCCATGAGGACATAGCTGTCCCCGGAGATCATTTCATTGATGTCCGTTAGGTGGCCTATGAGTTCTGTCAGGCTGGAGATGACCGTGATCCCATAGGCCTTGGCGTATTGCTTGTAGTTGCTGATGCACCTGGCCACCAGTTCGTTGACTCTGATTTCCGGGTCTTCAGCGAACTGTTCGAAGTAGCTGGCGGCCCAGAACGGTGTCATTTTGCCGCGGGCCTTCTGGTTGGCAAAATCGCGCTCAGCGTACTTGACACTAGGCCTGCGTGAGCAGGTCGGGTGGATCGGCTTAGCTTTTGACAGGAGCGGGTAGTATTCTCTGGCGGTCTTCAAGAACCACCGCTCAAAATCTCCCGACATCGGTCTTGGGGGCTCTGGGGGCCTTTTCCTGGCTCGCATTCTGTCGGTACCGTCCATGAGCTCCGTGATCTCGTCCAGAATGTTGATTTTTCCCGAGCGCACCGGCAGAGTTGCCTGCAGGTTCTGGACCTGCTTTATGGTGCGGCAGGGTTGACGGCCTTGTGGTTCTTCCCCTGCGTCTTCGACTGGTGCAGCTGAACTGGTTCCCGGCAGTGGCGTTTGTTGGGCCACCAACCGTTCCAGGAACTGCTCCATGGTCTCGTCCTGGGTGCTGGTGCTGGGCTGGTTCGGATTAGGCAGAGATTTTCGGTGTCTGGTGACACCGTTCGTCTCCGCCACCTCTTCATCCATGCCTGCAGCGAGTCGGTCTCCCGTAGCTTCTGAGTCCATGGATTCGTCACCAGATGACAGTTCGATTTCTTCTTCGATTTCCCACAAATCCTGGGATCATGTATTCTCCATTGTCTGTGTCTTCTCTCTGTGGTGTAGCTTTGGCAGCTGCTCTATCCTCCGCCTCTTGGCCGAGGTGGGCAGCGCCGCGGCCGCGATCCCACCAGCGTTGGTTCCGGCCACTGCAGCACTTCTGAGGTTTGGCTCCGACCTCGCCTGCGATATCCTCGACGTCGCCGGTCGGTTCAGGAGGGGGTCCACCGTACTCATTTTCGGGGATGGAGGGGCGTCCGTTGTGGGTGGGGCTTGGAAGTTGATGATGCCCTCCACTTCCTTTGGTTTCAGGGCCCTGGCGGGTGCTGGCTTCTTCCGCATCTGCGTCCTTGTTCAAGTTGAGCAAGTATTCAGTTGAGCAGTCAGTGAGCAATCAGTTACAATCGAATGATCAGCAGCAGAGCAAAATGGCCAGTATCGCAATCAGCAGATAGCAGTAATAATAAGTAATGACGTTCTGTTCCTCGAACGTTCTCTGCATATCTGCAAAACAAAGTACAGTTTACGATACATACTAAGCAAAGGCGACAATCCCCTCAACTACCAAAAATGATTTGAAAGTTTTGCTCTCTTTTTGCTCAAATAAACACAATTGGCTAAAAGTTTGCAAAGACCATTATTAGGCGGATAGGCTAACTGGTGGGCTGAAAATCCCTTGTTTTGACGAATAAATTCTTCCCCTTAGCTGAAGTTTCCGTGAGTTCCCCTGTAGGTTGCTGGTGTTGAACCCCAGGTAAGCTCGCGGAGTCGTAGGTAAAAAGAAGTTTGTGGTGACCGGATAAAAATCTAGTTTTCTAAAGGTGGTGATCTTAACTGCAGGTGAGTTGACAATTCAGCAGGTAGTGGTTGAAACCGCAGGACAGGAGAATTTTGTGGTAGTTGTAAATAGTGGACACAATGGAATTTTGCACACAGGAAAATTTGATTCATCGGACCAGCACACAGGAAGCAGATGAGTTGTTTATTGGCACGATTCTATATACATACAATATATACAAAGCAAAGCTCAGCAAAGCACAGCAAAACACACGGCAATGATGTTGGGACAGGGGTTCAACCGAGTCCGGTATTCTGAACGATGCCTCATGGCCTCGCATATACCTCACAAGGTAACCCCTATTTTTCCTCGGCTGACTGAAGTTACTCGGAGTCCGAAGATTCCAAGTTCGGGTCCGCACCGCTGCGAATGGGCTGGTTCGTCTGATGTTCTGAACTGGCTCCGTCTTCTTTTTCGTCTTCCGTGTTTGGTTGGTCCATCTCTTCTTCAAAGGTCGGTGGTGGTCGAAATTTGTTTAGCCGGTTCACGTGGATCGGGTTGAAAATCTCGTCCGTGTAGAGAAACTGGATGCGCACATTGTGCGCGCTGAGTTTCTCTACTACCCGGTAGGGTCCTTGGTACTTCTGTCTCAGCTTCGGACTTTGACCAGGCTGGATTGGGTGTTTGGAGACGTCCTTCATTACCAGGTCTCCGACCTTGATTTCCTCCGGCTTAACCTTTTTGTCGTACTGGATCTTGATTTTGGTCAAAGCTATCTCCAAGGCTTTCTTTCCAATTTCCCAGCTTTTTCGGACTCGTTGAACAGTTTCGTGCTTACAGCACTCTATACCCTCTGTTGGTTCTTGGAACTTTCTCTCCATTAGCGCAACGTTATCGGGCAGGCTTGGGTCTCGTCCGTGTAGCATAAAGAATGGGGTGTCTTGGATTGAGGCGTGTACGGACACTCGGTAGGTGAATAACGCCCACGGTAACTTCTCGTCCCAATTGGTGTGCTTCTCATTGACGTAGGCCATGATAAACTTCCGCAGGGTCTTATTGAGGCGTTCCGCTACACCGTTGCACTGTGGATGGTAGGCCGTAGTTTGAAATTTCTGTAATCCGCAGATCTTATAAATGGCCTTCATCAAGTTGGAAATGAAGTTGGGCCCTTGGTCAGTCAGAACCTCCTGTGGTACTCCATGTCGGGCTACGAAACTTTCCAAGTAGTGGCGAGCTATAGTTTCAGACTTTTTGTTCTGCATTGGCCAAGCTTCTGCCCATCTGGTGAGGTGATCCACGATGACCAAGACGCATTTGTTCCCTCGGCTGCTCGGTGGGAAGTGGCAGACATCCATAGCAACACGTTGAAATGGAGTCGAGACCGGTGGAAACAGCTTCATCGGGGTCTTCGGATTCCTGTTAACTGGTGCAAAACGGTTGCAGACAGTGCAAGACTGTATATAGTTCCCTGCGTCCTTTGCCATGATCGGCCAGAAGTATCTGGTTTTCAGCTGGTACATGCTTTTTGTAGGCCATGTGTCCTCCGCCTTTGGGTGCGTCATGGGCTGACTTTAGGACTTCCTTCCGGTAGCGTTCCGGCACGTAGAGGGTTCGGTGGGCTTCTTGACGTCTTTTGTTGTTACTGTCCACGTAACAACGGTACAAAATTCCTTGGTCGTAGTCGTAGTCGGCGAGAGATGTGATGAAGGTGCGCCGGTTCTTGTCTGTGGGCCCCTCTTTCTTTTCGAAGTAGTCCACAATGGTCTTCGCAAGCGGGTCTTTGTGCAATTCTTGGTGCCATTTCTCGTCCGACGTTTAGCATGGTCAGGAGTCGTTCCGGCGGGTACATTTGGTCTGTCACATCCATTTCCTCTTTGTCCTTTTCCGGCACGAAGAAGATTTCGTCCTTGGGTCGAGTTGCCGGTGGTTTCCCCGTAGTTGCTGGGCCCGTATGAAACTCGTCTCTCTCAGATTCTGTGACTCCTGTCCCAGTGTATGAGTTCTCGACGGTCTCATTCCGGATTGGGCTGACCCGTTTCGGTGGCTTTTGGTTCCCGTTCTCCCGGTTCTTGTGTTTCGGAGTCTCCAGGGGTTTCAGCGTGGGTTTCCCGATTAGAAGATTCCGCGAAAGGGCATCAGCTACATTGTTTTCCCGTCCCTTCCGGTAGGCTATCTCGTAGTCGAATTCCTGCATGGCTTGGGACCACTTTGCTAGACGGCTCTTGGCTAGCGCTTTGTTGTTGGCCCGGAACAGAAAGGTCAGGGCTTCATGGTCCGTCACTATGGTGTATTTCCGATAGTGAGGTAGTGTCGGAAGTGACGGCAAGCCCTGACCACTGCAAGTCCTTCGAGTTCGGAGATAGAGTATTTCTTCTCCCCACTGGTTAATGTTCGACTGATGTAGGCAATCGGGTGGACCTTGCCCGTTTCGTCTGCTTGTTCCAAGACTGCTCCGAGTCCTTCGATGCTAGCGTCGGTACACAGCACAAACGGCTTTGTCAAGTCGGGATAGGCTAGGACTGGGGTGGTGACCATGGCCTTTTTTAGTCATTCGAAGACTAACTCCGTCTCGTCCGTCCAATCGTGTTGTTCCCTCTTAGTCAGTAATTTGTTTAAGGGCGCATCTATTTTTCCGAAGTCTTTCATGAAGCGGCGGTAATAGCCGGCTAATCCTAAGAATCCCCGTAGTTGTTTTTGGTTCTTGGGTCGCGGGAAGTTCTGGACTGCTTCCACTTTCTTTGGGTCCGTAGACATCCCTTCGGGTGTGATGATATGTCCCAGGTATTCCACCCGTGTCCGAGCAAACACACACTTTTTAGCGTTCAGAAACAAATTCTGCTCGCGTAAGGTCTCAAAGACTTTTCGCAGCATTTGCAGGTGGTGTTGCTCGTTCGGTGATGGGATCAGGATGTCGTCAATGTAGACAGGCATGTCTGTCAAAATTCGGTTCATGATCCGTTGGAACGTGGGTGGAGTATTGGTCAGTCCGAAGGGCATCACGTTCATATGGAACAAGCCCATATGAGTGATGAAGGCAGTCTTCTCCTTGTGCTCTGGTAGCATTTCGATCTGCCAGTAGCCACTGCTCAGGTCCAGTGTTGAGAAGAGTTTCCCCTTGCTGAACATGTCCAGGATCTCATCGATTTTTGGCAGGGGGTAACGGTCCTTTCTGGTGATGTTGTTCAGCTTACGGTAGTCCACGACTAAACGGGTGGTTTTGTCCTTCTTGGCTACTAGGATCACCGGTGAAGCCCATTGTGAGTCCGATGGTTCGCAGATCCCCGCTTTGAGCATGGATTGAATGTGTTTTTCGATTTCCGCTCGTTCCCAAGGGTTCACTCGGTAGGCCTTAGCAGTTACCGGTCCTTGTTCCCCCGTATCGATGGCGTGGTAGCCTGCTTTGCAGCGGAGACCGGCCTGCGGTTTGTGAAAGACATCAGCAAATTCTTGCAGAAGCAATCTGAGTTGTTGCTTGGCTTCCTCCGTCAGGTCCGCTGAGCTAAGGTATACTTCGTCAGTTGGCTTTTTGGGCTTCTCGGTATCTTCCGGTTTCAAGGCATTAGCCAGCACATGTTCCGTCTGCGCAGCCCCTCGAGCATATTTTCCGGGCATCCATATACCTCATGGTCCAGTTGTACCTTCGAATGCTTTTGTGGTGGCAGCTGGACTTTTTCATAGTCGGGTTCATACATGGCTAGTGCAAACTCTTTCCCTTCCGTTTTGCCTATCAGGACCTCTTCAGCGTAGGCAATACGCATTCCATGTGCCAACAGGGTCTTCTGGTCGCTCAGATTATAGACCCGGATATAGTTCGGATTTTTCGGGTCCATCAGAGCGGGGGGTATGAATATGTCGTACTTCTGTCCCACTGTCGGATCAGGAATGGTGACCACGGGATTTGATGGTATACAGCAGCAGGCTGAGTGACCCCCATAGTTGTACTTGCGGCTAGGTTTCACC
Source organism: Trissonchulus sp. WLG1_4 (assembly GCA_030248245.1). Lineage (NCBI taxonomy): Eukaryota > Metazoa > Nematoda > Enoplea > Enoplida > Ironidae > Trissonchulus > Trissonchulus sp. WLG1_4. The sequence goes on along the minus strand of JASANF010012957.1, from coordinate 6,273 downwards.
TCCGCGTGTACCCAATCACAGGTATTCGGGGCGATCCAAACAGATTCGCGGGCACTAACTTCAGACACTGCCAGATTTATTCGGCCAATGTACTTCAGGATAGCCGCAATATGCGCAGGGCTCATCAGTTCGCGGTGTCCGAAGGGGCCCGAAATACTATGGGTGCCCGGGTGGATGGACCAGTGAAATTTGGCTAGGAAGTCCATACCAATCAACAAGTCATAAGGACTGTGCGGTAAGACGTTGAAGGCGTGTGTCCAGGTGCGTCCGGCAAACTGGAGCGGCAAATCCACTGATCCCTCGAAAATCACCATTTCCCCGTTGGCTACTTTGTGGTTGGCTTCCGGGTAAAAATCTTCATCGAAATCACCGACCATCATATAGGCCACGTTGTTACGGCTGTTCCCTGGTCGCTGAGGGTAAAAATTTCCTCCTGGCGTGATTTTCCAAGGTTTAGCCCCAAACATCGTTGGCTGGTTGGACGGGGGTTCACACTGTTGGGGTCCTCGGGGGGTCAGGAAGTTCCCGTGATTCTGTTGGAAGGTGGGGCGGCTTTGCTGGAATGGAGTGGAGGGAGGAATCCCTCTGCCTCGATCATTGCCCGCTCCGAACTGTCCTCCACGTGGGGTATAAGTCCCACGATTCATACCACCTCCACGGCTCTGAAAGGATCCTCGCCCTCTGAGTGAAGTGGCGGGTTGTGGGGGTGTGGCGCAGTGTCAGGCCAGATGTCCCTTTCCTCCGCATCGGTAGCACTCCGCGCTGGAGTTCACCAGGTTGGGCTGGAAGGTCGACGGTTGGTACCGGGGGCTAGGTTGGTTCTGATAGGGTTGATCCTGAGGCTCCGGTTCCGGTGCGGTTGGTGGAAATTGTTGCTGTTGATTTTGCATCATAGCGTGGACTTGCATCTCACGCGCATGCAACAGCTCTTCTCGGCAGGAATTGATGAGGGTTCGCATTTCCTCCGCATCCTGTTTCAGCTGGTCAGCCACTGTAGTGTTAGGCTGTTGAGTGGTGGCAGTCGAGCCCGGAGTCGGCTTGGCTGTTTCTTCCAGGATGGTTTGTAGGATCTGTTGTTGTTCATCGTCTACCGTCGCTTCTTCTTTGGATCTTTGCAGCACTCCGGCTATGTGAGATAGCAGGGCCGTCGGGGACTTGGCTAGGATTTCTTGCTCCGCTTCCAATTTGGATAGGTTCTCCACCAGGCGTCGCAGGGATTCCCGGTTTTTTGGCCAACTTTCCACCTGAGGTCGAAAAGGCAGGGCGACCGCACGTAGGCTGTCTCGGATTCCAGTCGAGACATGATCTTCTCAGCTTGCTGATCGTCGGTCATATAATCTAAAATCCAAAAACATATTATATTTACAAAACCCAAAAATATTTTTCATTTTTTCATTCTGTCAATTGTTCGGCTGTGTACGTAATGTTTGCCTTAGTACTATGTCACTTATCTCGTGTCCTTATTCATAATACTGGTAATATTGGTGTTGATGCTTTGTGTGTGTGCTTTGTGTGTGCTTTAATATGTGCTTTATTTTTTGGTATTGATAACTTGTAGTAATTTGTGATAATTTGTTTTATTTTGCCCTGTGCTTTAATTTGTTGTTATTGCCTTAAGGTGGTAGTAACGATTTCGACGATTTCTTACATTAGAAATTAGAGAAATCTTTTTTTCGAAGCGAATAGCAAACTAGTCTAAAAGTAACCATAATTTTATGAAACTAGATCAAAATATACACAAATAATATTTTATTCAGTTCAAAATGTACAAGATAAGACTAGCTACCACGTTGGCTTACTGTTTAGTAAGCCAATTTAGTAGCTAGCCTCAAACTAAGAATTTTGACAAATAAAAAAAACCAACATCACAATTTTAGTCTAGTTTACAAAAATTATTGCGGTTTTGCTGTAAGTTTCAAAATTGCGACAAAAACGTGCTTCAAAGTTATATCGTCGAAATCGTTACTACCACCTTAATTGCGTGCTATAATTTGTGGTATTGAACTGGTGTATTTGTGATTTTTGTGTTGTATATACTGTATGCATAATATGTGCCAACTGTGAGAAAGCAGCAATATCGTCTCAGTGAATCTTTAAAAATAAAAAAAAAAACTCTTTCTACTAGTCCTGTATTCGTACCCGCATGTTATAGCATGTAGTAACATTGGATGACCAATTACACTATACTATGTTTCGGTTTTCATTCTGCTAAACTTATGCTAACGGTTATGGGCCCAGGGACATTCTTATAACTTTTGCCATTTTGGACTTTGACTTTTTGGATTCCGGGTTAATATGGCATCACGCAATACTGATGCTGATGTCAAGATCAGCAAATTTGACGGCAAAAACTTTGGACTGTGGAAATTTAAAATTCAGATGCTCCTAGAGTCGAAAGATCTTTGGGACCATGTGGACGGTACTGCTGAACAGCCAGACGACGGAGCAACAGAGCGTCAAAGGGCAGACTTTCGCCGAAAGGAAAGAAGAGCCCTTGCTACGTTGTGTCTGAATTTGGAGGACAAGCAACTCCAGCTGGTGCGCTCGGCCAAGACCGGACGAGAAGCATGGGAGATGTTATGCGCCATTTACGAAAGGAAAAGTTTGTCGAACAAACTGTTTCTGCGGCGGAAGTTCTTCACTATTCTGATGTCCGAAGGGGATCACATGATTGATCACATTAATGCAGTCAAGTCCTTGGCTGATGAGTTAGAAGCCGTAGAAGCTCCAGTATCTGAAGATGATGTCGTGACTACGCTGCTTGCAAGTTTGCCTAAAAGCTACGCTAGCCTCATTACAGCATTGGAGTCACGCTGCGATAACTTGACGATGGATTTTTTGACGGCTCGTCTTCTACACGAAGAAAGTAAGAAGATGGAGCAACACACTCAAGAAAAATCCAAGTCTGAAGATGCTCTACTGACAAAGCGTTTTTCAGTCAAAGGGCAACATCGACCACAGCAAAAGGCCAAATATGGCAATCAAAGTCCAAATCGAAACGGAGATTCCCGAAAGAAAAAAGGCAAATGTCACGTTTGCGGGATACCGGGCCATTACGCCTACGAATGCAGAAAAAGACAGCAGTTCCAATACAGGCCTGAAAAAGCAAATCCAGCTAATGAAAGTTCGGAGACCTGTCAAGATGAAGAAACACTGATTGGAAGCCACTGTACAAAGTTCAACACGGAGATTTTGGAAGAAAAGAGTTGGTACATTGACTCCGGGGCCACAAGTCACATAACGCATACCAAAGAAGCGATGGTAAACTATGTACCATTTCAGGAAGCAAAGCTCATCAAGCTTGGGGATGACCACGCTGTTCATGCACTTGGACATGGCGAAGTAAAGCTCAAGCTGAAGGGAAAACATGGCGCGACAGTGGCACGGCTTACAAAAGTACTGTATGCGCCAAAAATGCGGAAAAATTTGTTTTCTGTCCGTGCAGCTACTGCAAAGGGTGCAACAGTGGAGTTCACAGACACTGAGTGCCGAATCACCAAACGAAATAAAGTGATAGGGACAGGATCTTTGCAAGGTAACCTGTATAAACTGTGTTGTACTGTGCTATGCCTAGCTTCAGTGGCGGCTGTAGGTGACGGGTGCGGAGCAAGTTTAGAGCTGTGGCATGCGAGATTTGGGCACCTCAACTATGGCAGTCTAATCCAAGCATCGAGGAAGCAAGCAGTCACTGGCATGGATCGAGACCTGCAACACGCTGTTGCGCCGGCACAATGCATTAGTTGCATTGTGGGAAAAATGCACAGGTCAGTATCCAAAGGTCCGGGAACACGGGCACGTGACATTTTGAATTTGGTACATAGTGATGTTTGCGGTCCAATGGAACAGGAGTCATTTGGCAAGTCAAAGTACTTCGTAACATTCATTGACGATAAATCAAGATACACGAAAGTGTATATGATTCGAGGAAAGCACGAGGTTCTGTCAAAGTTCAAAGAGTACCATATGGATGTCACGCAATTTCACGGTCGACCACTGAAGGTCCTGCGGAGTGATAACGGCGGAGAATATACCTCAAATGAATTTATCTTGTATTGCTCAACACATGGAATTCAACGGCAGACTTCGTTGCCTGATACGCCAGAGCAGAATGGCGTCGCAGAGCGGATGAATAGAACTATTCAAGAAAGCGCAAGGAGCATGCTCAAAGGTGCCTGTTTGTCTGCTGGATACTGGGCAGAAGCGGTCAATACGACAGTATATGTGCGTAATCGGTGTCTGACAAAGGCGCTGGATGACAGAAAAACTCCATTCGAAGTTTGGACCGGAAAAACGCCAAATGTAAGCCATCTAAGGGTGTTTGGGTGCATCGCCTACGTGCATCTGCATAAGAAGTACAGGAAGAAGTGGGACGCAAAAGCGATCCCATGTCGTTTCGTCGGGTATTGCGATGGAAGCAAGGGCTACAAATTGTTCCAGCTGTCGAATCGCAAGGCCATTAGGTCACAGGATGTGGTATTTTTGGAAGACACATTCGACCATGAGGATGGAGATGCGAAAGCGGCAGAAAGCGAAGCCATGCTTGCCGTTCGGATACACGAACCTAAAACAATGCGCGAAGCACACAACGGTCCATGGAGCAACGAGTGGAAAAAAGCGGCATTCGATGAGTACCAGTCTCTGTTGGAGAACGGAACATGGGAACTTGTAGAGTTGCCAGAAGACCGGGTACCTGTTAGCTGTAAATGGATCTTTAAGGTCAAGTACACGGCTGACGGTGGCGTTGATCGATTCAAAGCACGTTTAGTAGCTAGAGGTTTCACGCAGGAGGCTGGAATTGACTATGAGGAAACATTCTCACCAGTTGCCCGCCATAACTCAATCCGATGCATCCTTGCCGTCGCGGTACAGCACAATATGGAGCTTCATCAGATGGACGTCAAGACGGCTTTCTTGAACGGTTCATTAAGTGAAGAAATTTACATGGTACAGCCAGAAGGGTACGTGCAGCCGGGGCAAGAACATTTAGTGTGTCGATTGAGGAGGAGCCTGTACGGTCTGAAACAGGCAGCCCGCTGCTGGAACAAAACCCTTGACACCTTCCTGAAACAAAGTGGATTTCTCCAATGCAAGGCTGATTCTTGCGTATACGTAAAAGTAGCTAAAGATGAGACTGTGCTGATTATTTTGGCAGTATACATTGACGATTTGATTTTGGCTGCTGCCAGTAACAAGATTCTCACAGAAACAAAAGAAAGTTTAAAGTCGCAGTTCAAGATGAGTGATATGGGTGAACTGCATTATTGCCTTGGGGTGCAGGTTCATCGCAATCGGGACCAAGGTACCTTAAAACTGAGCCAGAAAAGGTACATTCAAGAGATGTTGGACAAATTTGGCATGCGAGACTGCAAGCCAGTCACTACTCCGTTGGATACCTATAAAGAAATCAAAGCAGAGCAACTTGATGGCGAGTCCAAAGAGCTATACCAGTCAGCAGTAGGTATGCTAGTCTATGCCACAACTGCAACTCGGCCTGACTTAGCTGCGGCAGTTCGCTTTGTAAGTCAGAACATGTCTAACCCGAGTCAGGAGCATTGGACCGCGGTCAAACGGATTTTTCGCTACCTAAAAGGTACGGCACATTTGGGCTTGTGCTTTACCAAGTTGGGTGAGAACGGAGTTTGCTTAGAAGGTTATGTCGACGCGGACTGGGCAGGCGACAACGTTGGTCGAAAGTCTAATACTGGGTGGGTATTCAAGCTGACTGGAGGACCAATAAGCTGGGCCAGCAAGAAACAAGGCTGTGTTGCACTTTCGTCCACAGAAGCAGAGTACATCGCAGCCAGTCAAGCAAGCCAGGAAGCGGTCTGGCTACGCCGACTCTTAGGTGAGCTTCGGCAAGCGCAAGAAAAACCTACTATTTTATGGGAAGATAATCAAGGGTGCATAGCGATGGCACGAAATCCAGTGGGACACAAGCGAACTAAACATGTCGATGTTCGGTACCACTTCATTCGAGAAAAAGTGGAGTCCGGGGAAATAACTTTACGATACTGTCCTACCGAAGAAATGCTGGCAGACATTTTCACAAAATCCCTGTTCAAACCTAAGTTCCAATTCCTACGCGATAAACTCGGAATGGCGGTCACAGAGCCTTCAGCTGAGGGGGTGTGTGAGAAAGCAGCAATATCGTCTCAGTGAATCTTTAAAAATAAAAAAAAAACTCTTTCTACTAGTCCTGTATTCGTACCCGCATGTTATAGCATGTAGTTACATTGGATGACCAATTACACTATACTATGTTTCGGTTTTCAT
>JASANF010012951.1:0-16181 GCA_030248245.1 Trissonchulus sp. WLG1_4 | reverse complement strand
TTTAATGGAAACTAGTGTTAACCATTCAAGCTGCTTGGTTACAAAATCAACTTGTTTTTGACTCAGATTCCGTAAGCTATAAAGAATACTAATCATATTTACGTTCCGAAGTTTAACAAGTTTGTACTCGTATATTCATAACACTGCTAACCGGTTTTTCTGAATTATGAGGCTGACCTAATATCGCATAACTGCCACTCACCCAGCTTGAACTCTGTTGCTATGCATTTGACATGGCACTTGTACGCATCCAATCGAAATACCGTGAAAATTTTTCTTGAGACAAAATTTGATTTTCAAACCCCTCAAACTGCCATTTCCGGCACCCTAGGTGTTTTCATTTGTCATATTTTTGCTTAAAAGGCGTCGTTAGATAGCACACAAGTAGCAAAACTGCATAGAAATGCACAAAAGTCCGTTTTGGCAAGTAAAATAATTTTTGCCATATTTTGCCAATTTTTGCCATTTTTGCCACAATTTTTGCCATTTTTGCCACTAATTTTTGCCATGGCAAAAATTCCCGGCATTTTTGCCATGGCAATTAACAACCCTATATATATATATATATATATATATATATATATATATATATATATATATATATATATATATATATATATATATATATATATATATATATATATATATATATATATATATATATATATGAGCAAAATGAGCAATTGATTGTGCAACAGCTAGTTACTTGTAAAGAGAAATCGCAAGCCGAAATTCCACTCACGTGTGGTGCATACATGATGGGCGTGGGGGTTTTCACCAAAACTCCCCCCAGAAGGCATCTACACCCCCCCAGACAGATGCTTCCCCCCCAGAACGTTTTGAAGGTAGCTCACAAAGCAAAAATCGGTTGCTCACGAAGCGAAAGTGGTGGCTCACAGTCACAGAGCAAAAATGGCCGGAAAAGTTGCTCCGCAGTCCGCACCCCCCAAAATTCGGTAGCTGCCCACGTTTGATCTACAGTGAATGCTTAATTTGTATCAATCAACTTCATATTTTGTTTTTGGGCATACTTTTACACCAGCTTGCTTTGGTCTCAGACTGCCGTTGTTAGAAAAGTCATATTTCAGGAGCGCCACTTTAAGTGCATTTTATTTTTTAAACATTAAAAAAGTCCCCCCCCCCAGAATTTTTTCTAACTACGCCACTACTCGCATGTACATAGTATTCAGCTTATGTTGTATATATCTCAGAACAAACTCTAATGATTCGCTTGTTTATATACATATAAACTCAACTAAAGTAACTAACTTCCTTGCGTAATCTGTATAGCTCAAGCTCAAAATGGAATTATAAGATTCCATGTCTAATCTGATAACAGAAAATTTGATTACATTCATTTACGTACACAAAAGGACAGTAGAAAATAGAGATACACCCACAAATTCAATTCTATTCTAGAAGTTTACTTTGTCTAACTTTCAGTAACACTTCAGAACAACTTCTTTCTCTCAACTGACTAAATTCTCGTGGTAAATAATTATATATATATACTTCTGTATTTGTGTACACGTGACAGAATAGCAACTGTCAAAAAAAGCAATAAATTGATCGACTAAACCATTCCAAATTCAACGAAACTTTCCCACAAATGCGGTCGGTCATTGCCAGAGATGCACGGAAGCAATCGGTGAGAGGGGGCTGCCGACCCCCTCGGGGGGAGCTAGATACCCCCCTATCCCCTTCCGTGTGCATCTATGGTATATAATTGCACGTACAGTACGATACGTATATATATACATAATACATTTATTCTCTATCCCTCAAGAAAGCATCATTACTGCACGTAAGTAAGTATATAGGTATATGCATATTACATATATATTATATATGGTCAAATTTTAAGCTTAACTCTATTGACTATATGTATGTATAGACGTATGTGCTAAGATGCATACGTACAGAAATAGAATAATTAATAGTGAAAAGTAATTTTCTGAGCTAACGTGCGGAAGATAAACACAATTGTTGAACGGCGTCGGCTCAAGAAACCATTTAACCCCTCCAGCTTATCGGCGCGATCGCTTCTCTATCACTCACTAACCCAATAGCCAACATACAATACATATATATACGCCCAACACAAAACTTATTAAATTATATATAATGAGTAAAACCGACTAAAGTAACTCGAAAATTTTCTCATAAACCAGAAAGCGGCGGATTTGATGCAGAATGTAAGATTTTCCCACTTTCGCTTAACACTTTAACTGTCTAGAAATTTACCAAAACTCTTATATTACGCACATACATGAGCCTGGGGGGGTTTTCAGCCCCCCAGAAGGCATCGTCACCCCCCCAGATGCTGTTGAGATACTCACTACGGGCAAAATTAGTGGCTCCTCACGAAGGTAAAACGGTGGCTCACGGAGCAAAAATGGGCGAAAAAGTTGCTCCGCACCCCCCCCCCCCCGGGTGGCTCACCCCCACCCCAGAATCGACCACCTGTCCACGTATGATTACGTATATACAAGTGAAAAAAATATAGTCTTGCATCTCAACCTCAAGTTCAAATGTAACAGGTATATGTATGTTTTAAACGTAAGGTAACAGGTATATGTATGTTTTAAACGTAAAGGAAAGTAAAACATATTTACTCAAACTACCGGGTGTGAGGAAGTTTGTCCTAAACAGTGTAAGCCGTCTGCAACTTTCCCCTTCCCGGGTCCCGGGGATCCAACAGCTTCCTAAATTTGTCCGAAATCGGTTATCAAGAGCTGTTCTGCAAAATAGTTTTCAAAAAAACCAATGCAAAAATACCAAAGTGGTCAAAATAACTTTCATAGGGGCTGTTCACAAATTCAGATTAATTAGATTAGATTAACTGAATTAACTACAATAACTCAACAGACAATTTTAGTATCTTTCCAAGAATTTGCACGTTTATGTACTTTACACAGAGGAGCAACTGTGTCTAATTTGAAAACGGTCTTATGTTTCTGTGTTGAGTTATTCCAGTTAATTCCGTTAATCTAATCCAGTAATCCAAATTTGTGAACAGACCCATAGAGATGCATTAGGTAACAGATATTATGTACACCATAGATGTACACTTAAACTATGAACTATTTCAAAAGTGTACCTACATAATGCTATGCTCGTTAATTTGCAATTACATGATTTCATAGTACCAAACTCCCTGCTCACAATACATACACGTTCTCCACTGTGCATTTTACTATGTGTGTCTGTGATTGTACTCTTTTTTAAAAAAATGTCTCATAAATAGCCTATGGCTTTTTCAGTCAACCGTAACTGCAACAGATGGTACTCACAGCAAGCCATATACGTACGTATATTAAAGTCAGAAAGTGGGGAGGGCTGGTACTATTTAAGAATAATTTTTACCCGCCTCCCTCCCCTTTCATTATTAACAAAATTAATTCCAACTTTTACCACGTTTCCTGATTGTCTCAACTTTTTTACGACTTGACGATTTGCTACCCATTCCAAAAGCCCCTCCAATACACGTCATTTTCTCACCATAACACGTATATTTATATGTCTGCGCCATGCGTACACGCGACTGTAAACTGCCTATATACGTACGTACGTAAGGTCGTATCTACAGGAACTTGTTGTAATGTCAGGGCACGCGCATGTATATATATATGTACGTATTAAATTTGTCTACAGATATATACCACTGATTCTGTAGTGCCCTAAGAAATATATAAATTTATGTGTCACTAGTGGTTCATGGTGAATCCTTGCATTTAGATTACTCTCTTGTTGGTATACTAAAGCCAAGCTCAGACTAATGGGTATATATATTAAAATATACATATTATATACGTAGCCTTAGTACAGAGAAATTTTGTATACATACACAATACATGGATTTCATATAATAATATGTGTAAGCGTATATATAATAGCTGACAGCAGCGGCCTATTTAAATGAAGCTACGCTAGTACGCTGCCCATAAAATATATGGTTTATACTAGAATTTAAAATCGTGTCTACTACAAAGGTACAACTTCTTCACAAACCAATAAAATGTTTTATATTAACTTAATACATAATATATAAACTATTCATTTTCATAATGCACAACACACGAGTAAAAAGCGCGGCAAAAAAATATATATTCTTGACGATTTCATTGTGCTTTTCATGCATAAAAATAATTACTATGACCTGGAAAACTGTCGCTAAAATTCTATACAAAATAACTAAAATTTATATGTATACGTATTATAAATACAAAAACAGCTAAAATTCAAATTTAGAAGGGAAACCTTTAATTCAATAAAAAGCACAGAACAAGCTTAGGCAACTAACTCCTAAATGATTAGGGAGCAAACAATCATGTATATATATATATATTTATTTATGTAATATATATACATATATATAAATATATATATATATATATATATAAAAATATATATATATATATATAAATATACATGCTCGATCATACTTTCTGACCCTATAATACGCGTGGGTGGGTTTTTCAGTTTTCACACCCCCCCCCCCCGAAAGCCGAGAAAGCGGCCACAAAAAAATAGTCGGGAGAGCTGCTTCGCACTCGCCCCCTCCGTCCCGTTGGTCATCCTCCCTCCAGAATGCTGCTGACTCCCACAAAATGTCAATTATTCATATAGGCCGGAACTTATTTGAAAAAAATAGTGAGCAAAGTTGAGCAAAATTTCAGTTACAGGGAGCAAAATTTATCATATGCAATATTGTAATACGCATCTTAAGAAAACTGTCTGATGTTCGCAAGAGTACATAAGAAATATATATATATAGTGTCTTCCTTAAGCCCGGTTCATACTCGTCCTTGTCCCTATCACTTTGTCCTTAAACGATTACAAGAAAACTGCCTGGCCAAATAAGCCAACTTTTGGCATGAATAAAGATGGTGTCATTTGCAGATCGTATGCAAAAAATTAGCCAGAACGCTTGTATCGATTATTCTCAGCAGCTGACCAAAATTTGTCCTTGTCCCTGTCCCTGTGTCTTAAGGACAAGTATGAACCGGGCTTTATACAAGAACAGTGAGACACTCTCCTGCGTCTACGATAGAGCATACAATACGCGATCGTCTAAATTGGCACAAACAACTGTGCCTGCCTGCGTTCTTTCATAAGCAGGTCAGAAAGTGGTTTCTACAAGAGTGAGACACTGAAACACCATTATGTACTTGTCTGCGTTAGGATCGTATATATATGTAACGGGGTCATAATTGGGGGGGGGCTCTCCGGCCAATTTTTGGGACCCTCTCACCTCGACCGACCAAAAATGTAAATCATCCTAAATTTTGCAAAATCTAAAATTTTTCCAAAAAAGTGCCATTTTTACCAAATTTTCGGAACCCTCCCACCAACCCCACAATGTGGAAGGGAACCCTCCAACCCCCTCATACATGTATGGATAGGATGGATCTCTACATATATAAAAACAGACCTTGGCCAGCGCTGGAACTGATTGTGACCTCCCCATTACATCTGCCTTTGTTTCCCTGACAAACGGACGGTGCAAACATCTGAAATAGAAGAAAGTGAAAAAAACTGCAAAAAATAACCCAGGCGTAAAATTCGAAACACTAGACGTTTTCTAAAAAATGTTTGTTTAAAGTACGTATATAATTTTTAAATAAACTAATTTGGTAATTTTTGTAAATCATGGGCAGCCGAGAAATGGAGAATTTTGGGGACGTCGATTTTGGCTCAAGTCTTAGGCCAATCGAAATAGGACTGCAATACTTTTTATGCATAGTTTCAAAAACTTCAATCTATATGGCAGCGTATTCTGCCACAAAAAATCCAAAAAAATGATTCAATGTTTTTTTAAAATTAATGAATGATGAAAAAACTGACGGCGCTGAAATCCAGCAAATCAGAGAGTTCTCTGTCCGGCGCTAAGCTCATTTCGTCCTCCATCGCGCCTCTGCGATTACTGAAACAAAACACTACATAAATAAACAATCAGGGTTTTTTTGTGCAAAACCCCGTGCAAATGCACACTTTTTTAAAATTTTGCACACAAAAATTAAAATTTTGCACAATAATGCACAGCGTCCGATGGGCCTGGGATGTGCTAAAAATGCACTGTTTTTAATGCAAAATCGAAAAAAAATTCTGGGGGCTGCCGCCCCCAGAGTCCCAGACCCCTGCACCTACTGGCATCAAGGGTCCGGCTTTCCACCAATTGACCTTCTTTGGTTTTTATGGTCCGGCCGGAAAAATTTTCTGATACGTCTCCAATTGACCAAATTTGGCGTAAAAATCAAAATTTTCCCATTTTTTTTCTGGAGGCTGCCGCCCCCAGACCCCTGCGACTATGTAGCTTATATACTATTTTTTTTTTCTTGTCTTTCATCAAAGCCTATGCATGTATGCACAAGTACGTTATGCTGCATGTGCATGTCTGCACGAGTATATTATGTTACATTTACTTGTAGAATACATTGTCTTTTTCTTTTTTAAATGTTCTCTTAAAAATTTTCTGATACGTCTCCAATTGACCAAATTTGGCATAAAAATCAAAAATTTTTCCAATTTTTTTTTCTGGGGGCTGCCGCCCCCAGACCCCTGCGACTTTGTGGCTTACTAAGCCTTGTTATTACATTACATAATATCTTTCATCAAAGCCTACGCATGTACACATGAGTAAATTATGCTGTATTTACATGTTCACACCAGTATATTATGCTACATTTATATACTTGCGTTATATACACACTGTCTGATGTGACGTTACTTACTATTTTTTGTTATAATTTTTCTGTCGGAAGAAATTTCTGATACGTCTCCAGTTGACCAAATTCGGTCTAAAAATTGGAAAAATCGCCTATTTTTTCTGGGGGCTACTGCCCCTAGACCGCTGCAACTTATTGGTTTAGTAATCTTGCGTTTGTAAGGCGTTTTATGAGTGTTAAAAATGCTAATAAGTAGGGTTGCGAAGTGTAAAAAAGTAAAAAACGTTTTTTTCACTTTTTTACAGTAGCAAAATTTCGGACTTTTTTTACAACTTTTTTACACTTTTTTACACCTACTTTTTCACACTTTTCAACACTTTTTTACACCTACTTTTTTACACTTTTTAACACTTTTTTAAACCTACTTTTCGCACTTTTTACCAAATATTTTACTAATTTTGCCAATTTTCTGAAAAAAATTGGCTGGAAAAAAATTTCAAGTCTCGCATTTGCCAAAATTTACTCAAATTCGAAGTCACCAAAACTTTTCATACTTAAATGTTTCCTGAAACTTATCATGTTGGCTGCAACACTTGAAGAACTTTTAGCGTATTTGTTATATGTATTTTTAACGAAGCAAACCCGGCGGGTACGGCCCACTTCCAAGCATGAAAGTTGATTTTTGGTACAATGGTACACATGTAAAAATTTTCCAGCGTATATATTACAGTCAGTGTGTGTGGGTAAATAAATCTGTGCAACCGGTATCCACGCGGTGTTTGAATTGCATTATTCAAAAATTTCGACATCATTTTTGACGGGTCGTGCGGCGTGTAACGAAACCGACAGAAAACCAGCATTTGAAAGCCAACCAACAATGGAACTTGTTTGGAATGAAACGAACATTTAGGTCAGATTTTGTGACTACCGCTGACCGCAAAACTACGGTTTTTTCCGCAATAGCGCAATAGAATTTTAGCCTGCACAGTGCAAAAACTTTGGGTCCTTCTTCACATGTCTATATGTAGATATATACTGCTTTGTAGACCTGACACGCGTCTGTCTAGCGTTTAAACATAGCAACTGGCTCAATTTAGGAACAAAATAAAGAGGCTCGTTTTACCGGGACTCCTTCTTTCTGACTATACATAACAAAAAAACAGCTTATCTACGATACGTATGTAAGCAAGCAATTAAAACATGCTACCGGTCGGCGGTCACAAAGTGAAAGCTGGTCTCAAACAGTTTAGAAAACGTTTTAACACCATTCTAGGTGATAAAATACTTTTTTACAATTTTTACAGTTTTTTACACTTTTTAACACTTTTTTACGCTTTTTTACAGTGTAAAAAAGTAGGTGTAAAAAAGTCCGGACTTTTTTACATGTAGCAACTATATATATATATATATATATATATATATATAGGGTAGGCCACTGATACGTACGTACCTCTAGAGGTATAAAAACGCGTATATTTGCTTCTATATAAGCGAGGAAAACGCATTTATATACAGTTTGCACAGAAAAATAAAATTTTGCACACTAAAATTAAAATTTTGCACAATTATGCACACAAAACTTTTTGAAAAAAAACCCTGTAAACAATAAAACAAAATACTGAAAAAACAATACAATAATGCAAAAAATTAGAAAATGCCCCCCCAGTTAACCAGACAAAAATGAAACCTGGTCCCTGAGTTGAGATCAGGGTTGGCAGTCTCGGTCTCGGTCTCGGTCTCGGTCTCGTAAAAAACCCGAGACTAGGCCGGTCTCGGTCTCGGTCTCGGTCTCGGTCTCGGTAGGAAAACCGAGACCTGCCATAGGGTGGTCTCGGTATTTCAGATGAGGCTGGAAGTTTTCAAAATTTTTTACGATCACGAAGGTTTTTTTTACGATTTAAGATTCCAAATAGAATGCCAAGCATGGAATGGTCAAAAGTCAAAACTGTCTGCCGCAGAAGAATGTCAGTTCACGGGCAAGCTAACTTCAAGTTTAAACTTTGTACATCGAGCTATTAATTAAAGTTTGAGCTACATAGAATGGGTTGTCTGACTTAGCGATATTGCATTTGTATGTGGAACCACTCAATCTCAAGCATAATGTTAAACAGTATATTAGAAATACTGACCATCATTTACCAAACAGTGCTAACTTCGTAGTTGATTTGTAACTAAAAATTTGCTGGTTTCAGCAACGTTACGAAGCGCGAATTGGGTGGCAGTTTAATTGAATTTCTTGAGCCCCAACCTCTCAACGCATATCAAAGCATTAAGTATCTGAAAAAACCTAGGAACAATCAAATGCTTTTTGGGCTATGGAGTGGTTGAGGCATCAAACCTTCCCCCCCCCCCCCACCTAACTGTGTCAGCTGGAGAAACTTTTCTGGTCCGTGATGATGCTCCTAGTAGCACTTCTGATAGTAGCAACACTGCACCAGCACGGACGATTCTACGCTGGCACCTGAGTCAGACTGTCAAAGTGCAAATAGATGTATGCAATGCACTATAAAACACACCGTGGTATGCGAAGAAGTGTGCGAAACTTTTAAAACATTCCAAAAGTTGACAGAATTGCGGAAAAATAATCCTATAGTCCGGCTGTCAATCAGTTACTCTCATGCTTGCGGTCGTTTACAATGTTAAGTTTCTCGCAACTTCGCACTCGTAACTAGTCGCAACTTCGCAAGTCATACACTCATAAACCTAACCTGATGCTCACTTTTTGTAACATAATCACTATTTTTTTCACATTTCAAAGTGTTTAAATTTTTAAAATTGAAACTTGAAAAAAGGACCCCCAAGGGCTGGTCTCGGTCTTGTAGGTCTCGTTTGGGTGGTCTCGGTTGCTTGGTCTCGGTCTCGGTCTCGGTCTCGGTCTCGGTTGCAAACCCGAGACTTGCCAACCCTGGTTGAGATGTCAAAGTTTCTCCCCTCAAGTTTGTTTTAAGTGAATGGGCATGCTGATTCGTAACTGGCACATAGAAAAACCTTCAAAAAATTAAGTAAGAAACCGAAAAACCTGTTAATATATATATATATATATATATATATATATATATATATATATATATATATATATATATATATATATATATATATATATATATATATATATATATATATATATATATATATATACGTAATATACGTATTAATACATATGTATATACGTAAAAAAATTCATAACATTGTTCTAGAAATTAAGAAAATAAGGAACGAGCCGTTTCCTTAAAAAATAGCTGGTTTAAACGCACAAAGAAAAGTATAACGCTGCCGATTCTACTTCTGTCTATAGCGCGCTTCTCTTAGATAATAAAAATGGCTGATTTAGCCATTTTTAGTAATCAGTATAGTAAACTTGATGCTATTAGCAACCGGAAAGAAAAAACATCGGAATCAGCAAAATATATACTCGCGCTACGATGGTGAAAGTTATCGAAAACAGACGTTGGTGAAAGCTATCGAAAACAGATTCACAATCTGCTGTCAGATTTCACAATCTGCTGTTTTCTCTTATTAATTACGGGTTAAGTGAGTACTGACTTAAGAATACTACTTAAGACTTGATGTTTTAATTAAGCGTTTCCTCAATAATGACCAATCAGTGTCGTCAACTTCAGTTTAACAATCAGTGTCGTCAACTTCAGTTAAATTTAAGATACCAAGACTTCAGTCAAGTGAGGCAACGTGTTGGCGGGGAAAAAACCTTGGTGCCTCCTGCTTCAACGGTTAGCCATGGGTAGGTTTTCAATACACACACACACACATGTCGATAAAATCTAAAACGAAAAATTTTTCTGATGCGTCCCCAATTGACCAAATTGGGCATAAAAATCAAAAATTTCCCTTAATTTTTTCCTGGGGGCTGCCGCCCCCAGACTCCTGCAACTCTGTGGCTTACTATTCCTTGTTATTATCTTTCATCACAGCCTATATATATATATATATATATATATATATATATATATATATATATATATATATATATATATATATATATATATATATATATATATATATATATATATATATATACATATGTATATACATACATGAGTACATTCTGCTGCATTTGCATGTCTGTATATATACACGAGCTGGGTTTTTTCCGCAAAAACGTTCGCAATTGCGAAAAAAAATTGGTGATTGCGAAAAATTTTCAAACCTTTTCGCAAAATTGCGAAAAAATTTTGACGCAGTGGAGGTGAACTCGTGAGGTCTATGCGCTGAATTTTGTGGTTTAGTCGGAAAACATTTCCGATACGGCCCCAATTGACCAAATTTGGCCTAAAAATTGAAAATTTCTCCGACTTTTTGTAATCCCTTAGGCCCGGACTCGTGCAACTTTGTGGCTTGATGTTTCTAGTGACTGTAAATGGGACAGATTTTCTTTCATGTATCATCACACCGACTGCGTGTAACACTAATAGACAGTATAATAGGGGTCGCAGCCCAGAGGTGACATAATTAAAAAACATTTCAAAATGTTAGCATTTTCAGGCCTAACTTGGTCATTGGCAGGGTCTTCTGAAATTACTTTACGGCTGAGCATTGATTGTGAAAAATTACACAAAATTTTCAGGACGGCCCCGTAAAAATGTCAAAATCGTTGTTTTTTTTCGCCAATAAGAGTAAAAATTGCGTCAGTCTTCATCCTGTATAGGCGGAATACTGTTTTATTAACATTTAAATGCAAAGTCTACTGCATTACGTAACAAAAGCAAGTCTGCAAAAAAAAATTTGATTTTGCGAAAAAAATTTCAAGCTTTTCGCAAAATTGCGAAAATTTGCCAGCGAAAAAAAACCCAGTACACGAGTATTGCGTAATACACTGTTTTCTGTCTGATGTGACGTTCCCATCATGTGTTTTATTTTCCTGTCGGAAAAAATTTCTGATACGTCTCCAGTTGACCAAATTCGGCCTAAAAAGTGAAAAATTCTCCATTTTTTCCTGTGTACACGACTGGTTTTTACTACAAACAGACTCAATTCATTGCCCTCAATATGTCTGCGGCTATAACAAATTAGCGTCAAGCTGAAAAACGCTATTATAAAAAGTGAAAAAATTTCGTCAGACCTCCGCCCCCCCGAAATCGAAGTCTGGGACCGCCAGTGTCTCTGAGCTTTGGCTTTCTGAAAAAACACCTAAAAACGCAATTACACCCTTAACCCGATTTTTGGAAGGCTGGCTCTACACATCCTTACACTGAACCAAATCCTGGGCACGAGCTGTTCCAATGAGCATTGCAGGAAGGAAAGCCACGTAGGATACAGTACTGCGCATACAAGATTCTTACGACACGACGACCGTTATCCTTCGAGAACGACGATGAAGGGTGGTCGGAAAAGGACAGTGTTGTGTCCCAAAGCAATGTTATAACACAAATTGCCATAGATATTTACGAGCTTTATCGGAAGAAGCTCAGCGAAATAGTGACGATCGCTGACCGGAAAGTAACGAAACTTATTTGTAAAACTTGCCATTTCACTTTGTTACTACTTTGTACTACTTTGTTACTATAATTTTGATCCCAAAGGCCAAAAACGTGTTGCATATATATTTATTAAGTTAGGCTTCTAAAGACCTTTCAGGCCGCAGCCTAACCTCTCGCCAGTTTTCTTTAATTTTGGGTTTGTTTAAAATGACCTGCTAGTTTAGTTTTCTGTCATATGTTTCTTTGCTTCATTTGAAACAGTGATGGTTTTTTTGTAATCCGTTTGTGTTGTTTTTTAATTTTCTACTAATGTTGTTATGCCAAACCAGACGTACGTATGCACACAGATTCACCTAATTTGCATATGCAGCAGGAAACTAATTTGAATATGCAAATTAGGTCAATCTTCATGAGCAATAGGAAAAGGGAATCAGTTACGAGAAACATATGCCCAGAGACATCAGGTTTACGTGGTAGTTACAAACAGGAGTACCTACCCGTAAACCAAACCTAGGTACAACCCTCCCATCCAACCCGATCTTGAACCAACTTGGTTTTTCAGAGTTGATTCAAGATTCGGCATGGTATCAGGATCTGCGGGCGGAAAATACAGACGAAGCAGAGAGAGCCGCCTTCACCAAGATTATGTGCTCGCTCAGCTCAGAGTCTAAACACACTGAAAACCTACACAACGTATGTTAACGAGTACAAAATTTGGCATACTGGCACCCCGAGGAACAGTGGATGCCAATTTCTCCAACTCGAGCCGGCATTTTTCTTTTATCTAAAATCCCCCAAATATCAAGCCCGAACTCTGTCACCACTATTTCCGCAGCTTTAGCTTGGGTGAACTCCTTCACCGCCAAAGGAGACAATTTTTCTCAGTGTTTGTATTTTCAAAAATTCGTCAGTGGACTGCGGCGTTTATTAGCCAAACCAACTAATAAAAAGGCTCCCTTTTCGACAGAAACCATACAGACTGCTCTGCGGGACTTCGGCACAAATCCGTCGCTGCCGAATCTGAGATATGCGGTAGTACTCGTACTTGGGTATGTCGGCATGTGTCGAGCTGACGAAGTTCGACACATTCGTCTTTCGGACCTAGAGTTTGAACGCGACTATCTAGCAGTAAAAATACGCTGCAGTAATACAGACCAACTTCGGAACGGGCAATTTATCACTATCCCAGTGATCGGAAATGAAACGTGCCCAGTTGCTTTTATTCGGTCTTACATCTCTTTTCTGCCGCATTGTAGCGGGGCTGAACAATTTCCGTACAAGTCTGGGTCCAGGTTTTGTTTTTCGCTATTTGTTTGACTGTTTTGCGGATTGTCCCGTAAGATAGCTGTTTCCCTGTGGCTTTATGTGTCTTTGATACTGAGCTATACGTTAAGGATTGTAACAGAAATTGTTCAGCCCCGCTAGAATGAGGCAGAAAAGAGATGTAAGACCGAATAAAAGCAACTGGGCACGTTTCATTTCCGATCACTGGGATAGTGATAAATTGCCCGTTCCGAAGTTGGTCTGTCTTACTGCAGCGTATTTTTACTGCTAGATAGTCGCGTTCAAACTCTAGGTCCGAAAGACGAATGTTGCGAACTTCGTCAGCTCGACACATGCCGACATACCCAAGTACGAGTACTACCGCATATCTCAGATTCGGCAGCGACGGATTTGTGCCGAAGTCCCGCAGAGCAGTCTGTATGGTTTCTGTCGAAAAGGGAGCCTTTTTATTAGTTGGTTTGGCTAATAAACGCCGCAGTCCACTGACGAATTTTTGAAAATACAAACACTGAGAAAAATTGTCTCCTTTGGCGGTGAAGGAGTTCACCCAAGCTAAAGCTGCGGAAATAGTGGTGACATTGGAGTTCGGGCTTGATATTTGGGGGATATTAGATAAAAGAAAAATGCCGGCTCGAGTTGGAGAAATTGGCATCCACTGTTCCTCGGGGTGCCAGTATGCCAAATTTTGTACTCGTTAACATACGTTGTGTAGGTTTTCAGTGTGTTTAGACTCTGAGCTGAGCGAGCACATAATCTTGGTGAAGGCGGCTCTCTCTGCTTCGTTTGTATTTTCCGCCCGCAGATCCTGATACCATGCCGAATCTTGAATCAACTCTGAAAAACCAAGTTGGTTCAAGATCGGGTTGGATGGGAGGGTTGTACCTAGGTTTGGTTTATGGGTAGGTACTCCTGTTTGTAACTACCACGTAAACCTGATGTCTCTGGGCATATGTTTCTCGTAACTGATTCCCTTTTCCTATTGCTCATGAAGATTGACCTAATTTGCATATTCAAATTAGTTTCCTTCTGCATATGCAAATTAGGTGAATCTGTGTGCATACGTACGTCTGGTTTGGCATAACAACATTAGTAGAAAATTAAAAAACAACACAAACGGATTACAAAAAAACCAACACTGTTTCAAATGAAGCAAAGAAACATATGACAGAAAACTAAACTAGCAGATCATTTTAAACAAACCCAAAATTAAAGAAAACTGGCGAGAGGTTAGGCTGCGGCCTGAAAGGTCTTTAGAAGCCTAACTTAATAAATATATATGCAACACGTTTTTGGCCTTTGGGATCAAAATTATAGTAACAAAGTAGTACAAAGTAGTAACAAAGTGAAATGGCAAGTTTTACAAATAAGTTTCGTTACTTTCCGGTCAGCGATCGTCACTATTTCGCTGAGCTTCTTCCGATAAAG
Organism: Trissonchulus sp. WLG1_4; assembly: GCA_030248245.1. Lineage (NCBI taxonomy): Eukaryota > Metazoa > Nematoda > Enoplea > Enoplida > Ironidae > Trissonchulus > Trissonchulus sp. WLG1_4. Next base: position 1,369 of record JASANF010012951.1, on the reverse strand, counting down.
CTCGTAAATATCTATGGCAATTTGTGTTATAACATTGCTTTGGGACACAACACTGTCCTTTTCCGACCACCCTTCATCGTCGTTCTCGAAGGATAACGGTCGTCGTGTCGTAAGAATCTTGTATGCGCAGTACTGTATCCTACGTGGCTTTCCTTCCTGCAATGCTCATTGGAACAGCTCGTGCCCAGGATTTGGTTCAGTGTAAGGATGTGTAAAGCCAGCCTTCCAAAAATCGGGTTAAGGGTGTAATTGCGTTTTTAGGTGTTTTTTCAGAAAGCCAAAGCTCAGAGACACTGGCGGTCCGGACTTCGATTTGGGGGGGGCGGGAGGTTTGACAAATTTTTTTCACTTTTATAATGGCGTTTTTCAGCTTGACGCTAATTTGTTATAGCCGCAGACATATTGAGGGCAATGAATCAGTCCGTTGTTTAGTAAAAACCAGTCGTGTACACAGGAAAAAATGGAGAATTTTTCACTTTTTAGGCCGAATTTGTTCAACTGGAAACATATCAGAAATTTTTTCCGACAGGAAAATAAAACACATGATGGGAACGTCACATCAGACAGAAAACAGTGTATTACGCAATACTCGTGTACTGGGTTTTTTTTCGCTGGCAAATTTTCGCAATTTTGCGAAAAGCTTGAAATTTTTTTCGCAAAATCAAATTTTTTTTCGCAGACTTGCTTTTGTTACGTAATGCAGTAGACTTTGCATTTAAATGTTAATAAAACAGTATTCCGCCTATACAGGATGAAGACTGACGCAATTGTTACTCTTTTTGGCCAAAAAACAACAACGATTTTGACAATTTTACGGGGCCGTCCTGAAGATTTTGTGTAATTTTTCGGATCAATGCTCAGCCGTAAAGTAGTTTCAGAAGACCCTGCCAATGACCAGGTTAGGCCTGAAAATGCTAACATTTTGAAATGTTTTTTAATCATGTCACCTCTGGGCTGCGACCCCTATTATACTGTCTATTAGTGTTACACGCAGTCGGTGTGATGATACATGAAAGAAAATCTGTCTCATCATAAGAAACGTCGAGACCACAAAGTTGCACGAGTCCGGGCCTAAGGGGTACGGAAAATTTGGAGAAATTTTCAATTTTTAGGCCAAATTTGGTCAATTGGGGCATATTGGAAATGTTTTCCGACTAAACCACGAAATTCAGCGCATAGACCTCACAGTTCTCACCTCCACTGCATCAAAATTTTTTCGCAATTTCAAAAAAGGTTTTTATTCGCGATCACCAATTTTTTTTCGCAATTGCGAACGTTTTTGCGGAAAAAACCCAGCTCGTGTATATATACAGACATGCAATGCAGCAGAATGTACTCATGTATGTATATACATATGTATATATATATA